>PVIW01010851.1:0-41360 GCA_004026585.1 Noctilio leporinus
TTTATTTATTTTTGTTCTTTCCTTGGGTTAACCTGCTTTACTTCCTTGCCTTAGTTGAGCACCCTTCTGTGATAGGAGATTTGTGGAGTTCAATGTTGCCGTCTCCCAGATTTTCTCCACTTGCTGTTCTTGGTGTGTCCTTTATTTGGGCTGTCTGGTTGTATTCTGGGCCTGCGGGCTTTTAGCAGAAACAAAAACAAAAAACAAAAACAAAAACAAACAAAAACAACAGAAAAAAAACCAAAAACAAAATACCAAACCAAACCCCCCCCCCGAAAAAAAAATTGCAAAAGTAAAAAAGAAATAAAAATGGTAATAATAGTAAGAAGAAAGGTTTTAGACGGCTGTTCACCCTTAATAATCCCTGACTGGTCCAGATGGAGCCTGGACCTGAGGGCTTTCAGCAAAGGAGAAAAAAAAAAAAAAAAAGGAGAATGTCACAAGAGAAAGAGAAATCAATATTAATAAAGAAAAGGTTTAGGTTTCTGTTCACCCTTTATGGTCTCTGTTTGGTCCAGGTGGACCTAGGACCAGTGGGTTTTATCAGGGAGAAAAGAAAGGAGAAAGAAAGAAAGAAAAGAAAAAAAAAAAAGATGGGGGGAGAACATCACAAGACAAACAGAAATCAATATTAATAAAGAAAGTTTTTAGCTGTGTGTTCCCCCTTTATGATTTCTGATTGGTCCAGTTGGAGCCAGAACCTGTGGGCTTTACCAGAAAAAAAGGAAAAGAAAAATTAAAAAAAAAGAAAAAAGAAAAAAGAAAAAAAGAGGAAGGAAGAAAAGAATAAAGAAAGGGTTTAGAAAGGCTGGGGAAGGGAGGAATACTTAGATTGAGGACTGGGAATGTGTTATAGCCACAGAGTGAATAGACTTTAATTCGAGAGTAGGGTAGGGTCTTGGGTATTTAGGTGGATTGAGGTATGGGGGGGATTAAGAATATGTGAGGAGTAACTTTTGCAAAGGATATGTGGGGGCTTAATAGTTCATATTGCTCTCGGTATAACTCAGGTGCTTGAAATTGGCAGCAATCCCTTTCCTGAGGCTGCCTCTTTTTCTTGGTCAGGACTTTACAGTCTATAGTCTATATTCTAGTCGGTCTTGGCGCGTGGCAGGGCCTCTGATTGTCACAGTAGGGCTGATTCTGAGTGTCCGCCCCCAGGTAGGCTGGGCCTTCAGCAGCCTGGCTGGGTTTTAGGGCTACCGGTGTTCTGGAGCCTGCAGGCAGCTCCCTCCCACTCCTGGCTGTTTCTTGCCCAGGACACGCCCCCAGCACTCCTGCAGGGCAGCCCGCAACTTTGCCGGTCCCTGTGTTGACTGGCCCCGCCCCCGCAGTTCCGGGAGGAGGTCGGGCCTGTCAGTCAACACTGTCCTGGGTCCGCCTACACTGTCCCGCCCTTCCGGGGCGAGCACCACGCCTCCAAGCCAATCAGCTCTCCGCGGAGTCCTTTACGCGGCCTCTGCGATGAGCCCCTCCCAGGCGTGGGTGGTGCGGCCTTTGTCTCCGGCAATGGCGGGTCGCCGGCCACTAGTTCCCAGCTTGCCGGCTCTCCGGCTTGCTGTTTGGAATTTCCCGTGGAGCCTGGGGGCCTGGGTGTTTGCGCAGGGCTGGGCCTCCCCGCTCGCAGGGGCTTCTAGCTGTTGTTTCCCTGGTGGCCCAGCAGCTCCGCTTTCAGCCCTCTCGCCGCCCCAGCCGGGGCACTTCCCGCTCCCCTGCTCCGGCTTCCCACAGGACTCCTCTCCTCCACCTCTAGCCACGGGCGGAGCTTCCTCTCCCTATTGCCGGGGTGAGTCTCTCACAGTCCCTCCCCTGCAGGAGTTCAATTCCGCGTTCCCTACGGCGTTTGCCCTCCCCGCCCGCACTTCACTGCTGAGACTTCCAGTCGCCAGGGAGCCCGAAACTGGCCCCAGTCAAACGCGCCCCTCTGGGCAGAGCCGCCCCTGCCCAGAGCTGACCTCGGCCCGCTGGCCGGTCGGTTGGGAACGCCTCACCTACTGTCCTGCTGGCCTCCTCTGCCTCTGGGCTGTGCTCCCCTGTGTCCAGATGCTGCCCGTTCCAATCCCCAGGGTCCTGAAGACGTCTCATGCTCCCTATCCTGTCCTCTAGCTGCTTTGGTACTGGAGAACACCATCAGCACTGCTCTCTACTCGGTCGCCATCTTCCCTCTCCGAATTTTTGCATATTGATGTATCCTGCAACTTTGCTCTATTTTTTAAATTTTATTTATTATTTAAGAGAGAGGAGAAGGGAGAGAGGCAGAGAGGAAGAGAGATATCAATGTATGGCTCCCTTTCACATGCTTCCAGCTATGGACCTGGCTGGAGTACTGGCTTACAACCTGGTTATGTGCCCTGGCTGGGAATCGAACAAGCAACCTTTGGGTTCACAGGTCATATTTTGTATTGTTTTTAATACTATTTTGGTAGAGGCTTTAGGGTTTTCTAAATATGGAATCATGTAATCTGCAAAAAATAACATTTTTACTCCTTCCTTCCCAGTTTAGTTACCTTTTATTTTTATCTCTTGCCTGATTGATCTTGCTAGGACTTCTGAAAGTATGTTGAGTAAGAGTGGTGAGAGTGGGCATTCTTATCTTGTTCCTGACTTTAGAGGAAAACCTTTCCATTTTTCACCTTTGAGCATATTAGCTGAAGGTTTGGCATACATGGTCTTTATTATGTTAAGGTATATTCCTTCTCTGTCCATTTTATTGAGTGTTTTTAATCATAAATGCATGTTGTATCTTATCAAATGCTTTTTCTGCATCTATTGATAAAATCACATGATTTTTATTCTTTCTTTTGTTAATGTGATGTATTCTGTTGATTGATTTGTGTATGTTGAACCATTTTGTGCCCCTGGAATGAATCCCGCTTTATCATGAGGTATTATTTTTTTTAATGTATTGTTGTATTCAATTTGTTTGTATTTTGTTTAGGACCTTTGCATTTGCATTTATCATAGATATTGGTCTGTAGTTTTCTCTTTTGTGTATTATCTTCAAGTTTTGGTATCAGGATTATTCTGACCACATAAAATGTGTTAGGAAGTATTGCCTCTTCTTCAATTTTTGGAAGAGTTTGAAAAGGATAGTTATAAAATCTTTGAATATTTGGTAGAATTCACTAGTGAAGTCATCTGATCCTGGATTTTTTGGCAGAGTTTCAGTTCCTTCACAGTCTTTTTAGATTTTCAAATTCTTCATGATTTATTATAGAAAGGTTATATATTTCTAGGAACTTATCCATTTCTTCTAGATTATTGAATTTGGTTACATATAGACTTTCATAGTATTCTAGTACATTCCTTCATGGATCTGTGATGTCTGTGGTAACCTCTCTTTCTTTTCTGATTTTGTTTATATGAGTCTTTTCTCTTTTTTTCCTTAGTGAGTCTAGCCAGGAGTTCATCAATTTTATTAATCTTTTCAAAGAACCAGTTCTTTGATGTATCAATTTTTAAATAGTCATTTTGTTCTCTATTTCTATTATTTTTATAATTTTTATTATTTCTTTTTTCTGTTGACTTTGGGTTACTTTTGTTCTTTTCCTAGTTCTTTAAGATGAAACATTAGGTTGTTTACTTTGGATTTCTCTTCTTTCCTGAGATAGGCCTGTAATGATATAAACTTCTCTATTATTACTGATTTTGCTTTATCTGGGAAGTTTTGATGTCATATTGTCATTCTCATTTGTCTCTATATATCTTTTGATCTCACCTTTTATTGCTTCTTTGACTTAGTCATTTTTTAGTAGTATGTTGTTTAATTCCACATATGTGTGGGTTTCTTGATTTCCTTATTTCAGTTGATTTCTAATTGCTAAGCATTGTGGTTATAAAATATGCTTGGTATGATTTCAATCTTGTTGAATTTGTTGAGGCTAATTTTGAGACCTAAAATATGGTCTACCCTTGAGAATATTTTATGTGCACAGGAAAAGTATGTATAATCTGATGTTCTGGAATGAAAGGACCTGTAAATGGCAATTATGTCCATTTGGTCTAATGTGTCATGTAAAGTCAATACTTCCTTATTGATTTTCTGTTTGGATGATCTATCTAGAGCTGACAATGGAATATTAAGGTCCCCAACTATGGTTGCATTTTTGTCTCTTTCTCCCTTCAGTTCTGTTAGTAGTTTCTGCATATATGCTCCCTAATTGGGTGCATATATATTAAGAAATGTTATGTCTTCTTGATGTGGCATCCCTTTATCATTATAAAATGTCCACTTTTGTCTCTTGTCACCTTTGTTATCTTGAAATGTATTTATTCAGATATAAGTATAGCTATACCTGCTTTTCTGTGGATGTTATTTGCTTGGAGAATTATTTTCCACTCTTTTACTTTGAGTCTATCTTTGTCTTTGCAGCTTAAATGTGTTTCCTGAAGGCAGCATATGGTTGATTTTTGCTTTTTGATTTGATCTGCTATTTTGTGCCTCTTTACTGGTGAATTCAGTCCATTCACATTTAGGGTAATTATTGATGTATGATGATTTCCTATAGTCATTTTGTTCTTTGTTTTCTGGTAGCTACTATGTACTTCCAATAGTTATTTTCCTTTGTATTTTTGTCTGTTCTTTTTGTTAGGTAGTATTCCATACTTCTTCCTCTGTTTCCTCTTTTTTTTTTTTTTTTTAATTTTATTGTTGTTGTATTACATCCATCCCCTTTTTCCATCCCTCTATCCCCTTCCCCACACACCCACTCCCCTCCCCGCAAAGTCAATCCCACTTGTCCATGTCCTGTTTCCTCTTTTTTAAGCTGTGTCCCACTTTTGGTTTTCTTGTGTGTAGTTACCATTAGGTATTTCATATCTACAGTAATCCTTTATCTTTTGAATGTATCTTATCTCCATCCTCCTTTGCAAATTAAGAACTTTGTCCCCTCCATTCATATTAGGTTTTGTTGTCACAAATTATCCCTATTTATGCTGTAAATTTGTTGGTGATCTTTCATAGTGTTGTGACCTGTTCTTCTTTGTTTCAGGTAGAATAATCCCATCGACTATTTCCCGCATTGGAGGTATTCTAATGATAAATTCCCTCAGTTTCTGTATGTCTGGAAAAGTCTTTATTTCTCTTTCATATCTAAAAGATACCTGTGCTGGATATATTATTCTTAGCTGATAATTTGTCTTTTTCAGTAGTTTGAATATTTGGCTCCACTCTCTTCCAGTTTGTAGAGTTTCTGCTGAGAAGTCCAATGATAACCTAATAGGTTTTCCTTTATATGTTACTTCCTTCATTTCCCTGGCTGCCTTGATAATTCTTTATCATTAATTTTTGACAGTTTTAATACAATGTGCCTTAGATAAGGCTTCCTTGGATTGAGGTAATTAGGAGTCTGTTTGCTTCTTGGATTCAAGGGTCCAGCTCTTCCCATAGTTTTTAGAAGTTCTCATCCCCATTTGTTTGAGTAGCCCTCTGTTCCCTTCTCCCTCTCTTCTTCTATAGTATGCCTATTATTCTTATATTGCTCTTTCTGATGGTGTCAGATAGTTCTCTTGGAGTTCTTTCATTTTCAAATCTTAAGTGTCTCTTTTCTTCCCTCTCCATTTTTTCTAGATTTCTATCTTCAAAATCACTAATTCTTTCCTCTATCTGGTCTGCTCTTTTTCCTCTACTCTCTAGCTTATGGTTGATCTCTTTTATTGAGTCATTCATCTACAAAATTTCTGTTTGGTTCTTTTTTAAGGGTTAGTCTCTTTGGTACTCATTTCGTTCATTGATTTGTTTCCTGAGCTCATTAAATTGCCTGTCTGTATTTTCTTGCACCTCATTGAGTTTTTTTGAAACTGCAGTCCTGAGTCCTGTGTCACTTATTTCACATATTCCCATGTTTGTTTGTTTTCTGAAGATTTTTAAGTTTCTTTCTGAGCTGCCATGCTACCTTGGTTATCTATGGTATTTGATGGATCCCTTCTCTGTGTAGGCATCTATGTATGAGTGGCACTTCCCCAGAAATTGTTATGAAGAGGCCTTTCTATTATTTTTCTAGTAGGTGGTACTAAATCACAGGTTTTTCCTGGTAGCTGTGTGCCTCCTTTATAAGTTGGTCAATCCCATCCCAAGGGACTAACCCCTTGGGAAATGTGGTGGGCAATGGTGCTCAAAAATCTATGAAAATCCCAGTGCTGTTCTCTGTAGCCACATGCTGCCATCAGTGTAGCCACAATGCATAGGGGTGGGCTGGGGTGGGCTGGGGAATCCAGCAGCCTTTGGAGTTGCTTTGCCCTCCTGCTAATGGTGACCTTGGACCTCCACAGGGTCCTCCCTGTACCCCGACCCCAAAACCAGTCACAGAGTGTACCCTTTGCTCAGAGGGGGAAAATGTGATTTCGTAGTCCCAGTTCTTAGCTTTGCAATGTATCCTACAACCAGACACCAAGGGCAAAGAGATGCAAGCTCTGAGAGAATACAGAGCAGCCAGACTTTGTGACTTTGTTTCTCTGTCTGGAATGCTGACCACCTGACAACCACAGCTGTTCCTCTGTTCTGTGTCCCTGCCTAGATCACTGGGCTTAGATGCAGCTCACACTACTCACTCCTGCACAAATGCCCAAGGAATCTCTTTGCTCCTCCCAGCTAAAGGGAGTGCCAGCCACAATCTGATTCCTACCCTGTGTGCTGATACCTTCCATGAGCTCCAGGTTGCAGGGCTGCATCCATAGCTGACCTCAGCTTTTCTCCCTTCTCATCTATCCCAGTCTGACCCACCTGTGTACTTTTAGATGTTTTGATGTGCAGGTATTTAAGGTGTGTTTGTACACACCTGAAAGTGAGTTATAACTGTTCAGATTGTTGAAACTTCAAGGGGAGACACCAAGTAGATTTTTCATGCCACACCATTCCTCTAATATAGCTCTCTTATCTTTGGAATTTAAACTACAAAATTGACCTTAAATACTGAACCTCAAATGTATGCATGTAAAGTGGTAGTTTCTTTGAGCTTCTGAATGCGATTTGAATTTTTCTACTCCAACTCTATCTTTCAATCTCCGTTACTAGTCCATAGAATTACTGATCAATGAATGGCTAATATGTATGAAAAAACAAATAGATCAATGCTATTTGAGAAAGTCTGCTTACCCTACTCAATATCCTGGAACCCAACCCTTTATGATCTGATTAACTGACCACTTCCCAATTCATATCAGCCTGGTTTACCATAATTAAGGAATGTGGATAAGGCTATGAATTCTTATAGCTAAAAAATAATGTTATAGGTCCATCCTTAGGCAGGTTCAGTTGATCCTCAATACATAAATATTACATATTTGCAGAATTGCCTACTTCCTAAAACTTATCTGTAACCTCTTGTGCTTTTATAATAATTCACGGGCATGCACATGTGCAGAGTGAAGAATAACCTGAGTTTCCCAATGTATACATACATTTTCAGTTAAAATGCAACAGGAAATGCTCTGCCTACTTGTTTCAGCTCAAATACTATAAACAAGTATCCTTTTTACATTCTACTTAGTGCCACATTTTTGTCTTTTTTTTTTCTTGGTGATTTTGCTATTTAAGTTGACCCCCAAACATAGTGCTGAAATATTGTCTAGTGTCAAGAGCAAGAGGCTGTGATGTGCCTATGGAGAAAATACATGTGTTAAATAAGCTTCATTCGCACATGAGATAAGCAAGGTCTGTCCCAAAAGTATCAGCTGTACAAGCTATTTAAATTATATTGGCATTGGCTTGATAATTTTCAGACAAAACTCATATAGTGCTGTTGGCTGTGAGTTCAATGTTAATGAGTCAACAATATAGATTAAGTAAGGTGTCATTAAACATAAATGCATATAAAACAAGGTTATGTATTGATCTATTGACAAATTGGCTCACAGGAACCCAACCTAACCTAATTCAGTGTCTGTGGTAACTTTATAGAATATAACTACCATGAATAATAAGAATCAAGTATGTATACTTTAAGAGTCTCCCATTTTTGCCTGAGGTGAAAGGGATTTTTGCCAATACCTACCATCTCACCCTAGTTTCTGGGAGCTCAATTGCCTACATCTACAAGCATCTGGGCAGTAGCATGGGTGATATAAAATGAAGCCATGTAAACAGAGATTCCAATGTTTCAAACTCAGTCTCAAGATGTAGTATCTGTAATTTTGAAAATCATCTGAAATAAGGAGGCCAGCAAATCCAAGCCCTTACTCAGGCTTATCGATCCCAGCCAAACAGCCACCAATCTCATCAAGGATGAATGCTATCTGTTGCTAGTTAGGCCTACTTTCTATTTCCTTCTCAGGCCTCATGCTGGAAAGTAGGCTTCTTAGTAAAAAGTAAAGGTTATCAAAGATTTCTACTAGTATTGAGAAATAAGCCATTCTGGTAAAGGAATTTGTAGTGAGAGGTAAGGTACAGAAACAGAGTATAGGATTTGTCCCTCTATTCACTTGATAAATGATATTATGCTATTATAGTCCCAACTTGGCTAGACAAAGCATGCTATTCTCGGAAGGCTGAATGGGTCCTGATAGAGGTGACCTAGTTGATCTTGGGAGGCTCCCTCTTCAACAGAGAAACCAGTCAAATATAGGGGCTACAGAAGTGTTCCTAACTGATAAAGTAGTGAAACAAACACCACATCCATTAGGAAAGAAACACACACACACACACACACACACACAGAGCTGGGAAACAAGACATCCAGCCTACCTGGCAAGATGTCCAACTTAAAGCAATTAGCCACTGACTTCCCAAAAGCTTCAGATCACAGTACTTGCCACAAATATATGCCACCCACTACCAAGAAAAGTTTCTAAAGAAATGGAGTGGATTTTTAATTTCTTGGGAAAAGAACACTTAACAAAAAGATATTAAAATCTCAAGTCGAAGCTATCAAAGGCATCAGAATAAAGCACTGTAAATTCTTGCATGAATTTGCAATGCTTTCTTCAAGCCAGACCATACTGCCACCTACTGAACAAGAACACCCTTTTTGTTGGCCTTGTCTGTCCTGAATGCTTCCTAAATATTCATCCTGGGGAATGTTGCCACACTTTTTCCATGTTCTCAGGGCAATTTGGCAATAGGATAGACAGCCCCCTCTGTCAGCCAGCGGCACCATCTTCTTTGGTGCCCACTCACCAGAGGAAACTTGAAGAAATTGGATGGCAAACTGGCACCAGTAGACACTGACTCATCTGTTCCATGACAGAAGCTGGGGGAGGCAGAGTCCAAATAAATATGAGGAAATGCATGCCACACCAAAAACAACTGAATCACCAGGCAACCACAGGGAAGAAACTGCTGACAAACACTTGAAGCAAGACACCCATAACCATGAATCATGCAACATAACAGCTGGGTACCAAATGATTTATAAATCTAGAAGATTCAGAAATAACTTTGCAGCAACAACCCACATGAGATCCAGTCCCAGCCCAGATCCCCTGGACAGAGGCCACTGAAAAGCAGCAGTGGGCCTTGGATTAAATGCTTCCTCAACTGTTACTTACCATCCAATTTCCACAGAGAGTGCCCCAGTTTTAAGTTTGAAACCCCAAATCACATGGAGACAGAGTTCAGGGGAAAATTGGATACCCAGGCTAGGAGGCTAGTACTTCCATTTGCTAGATAAGTCTTTTCTCATTGAAAAACATCATTTCTTTTCTCAAGACAGAGACAAGAGACAAAGGGAGAGAAAAACAGAAAAGGAGGAAAATAGGAGGGAATAACAGTGACACCTCCTTTTACTATATTATATGCCTGATACCTCTTGAGACATTTTAACATGTCACCATTTCTAATTTCCTATTGTATGACTAGTTTTACAGAAGAGGAAACAGGTTCAAAATAGTAGAAAGGACTTTCCCAAGATCATATAGATAATGAAACACAGAATCTGGATTGTAACTGGCTATTAGAAAGTAAGGGAAAAAAGGAAAGAAATTAAATTGGATAGAGTGGCTACTTATTATCACATGAGTAAGAAACTATTTTTCACACCAAAATTAGGCAGGCAGGTTGGCCATTTAAAATAGGATCAATTTTGCTAGACATGTAAGTGGTATTGATGTATAGGTAAGACAAAACCACACCTGTGAGAAATCATTTTCTTCTACTCTTCCAAATGATTAGTTTCCATTATCAAAGAGATGGTAACACTTTCAACTCTGGAGAGTCTGTGCTTCAGAAGCAGGGTTGAGGCCTTATGCCACATAAATAGACAATCCAAATGAATCTGTGGTTTACCTTTAACTTGTTGTCCAAATAATAGTGCTACGTAGTAAAACTCATAAAACTTTGAAAAACTTGCATCAATTTTTCATAGTTCATAGCACTTTTAGGAATGGATAATTCAAGTTCAAGTGGATGCCAAGAACCATACTAAGAGCTGTCCTCTCTCAAACTTTCTCTAATGTAAAGGAATCAGTTAAGCATTTATGTTATATCCAAGTATACACCAACCTAGGTTGCTACAGTGAGAAAGTAACTTAGATATCACCCAGTAATACCATTAATTGACAAATGAAGGGACTGGGACAGGAAAAATATTCCTCATCCAACGTTCCCTTCCATTATTTACTCAAGAGTTTCAAAGCCTTATTGTACTAGTGTTATACTCTGTTCTGGGAAATGTAAAGAATGCAGAATACAGTCTTTGCCCTCCAAGAGTTTCTAATAGAGCTCTAGCTGTAGATCCTTTTAAAAGGATTCTTATAAAACATCAGCCCTGGCTGGTAGCACAGTGGATAGGGCGTCGGCCTGCGAACCCAAAGGTCACTGGTTTGATTCCCAGCCAGGGCACATAACCAGGTTGCAAGAGAGTTCTCCAGTCAGGTCTGTAGCTGGAGGCAGGTGAAAGGCAACCATACATTGATGTTTCTCTCCATCTCTGCCTCTCTCCCTTCCTCTCTTTCTGGAAATAATAATAAAATCTTTAAAAAAAAAAAAAAAACAAAAACAAAAACATCACAATATTTTGTGGATCTGCCCATGATAGTAATTTCACTTTTAGTGTTCACTGATCATGAAAATTGGAAATGACCAAAAGCTGCTAAAAACTCACTCATGCTCTTAAATACATTTAAGAACATGAATTTAAATGAAGCTTACACATAAGTCTGGAAAAATGGTATATAATCATGTTTGAGAAAGCATTTGTTTAATCTCTAGACAGTCTTTATAAGTGCACTTATACAATACTTTGAAGCTGCAGGTCACAAGCAGGGAACTACTCCTACAGAGGAAAACCTCCAGACACTGCAGCCAGATCTAATTTTATATTCTGACAGAATTAGAAGTGACCTACATGACAAGTTTTAGTGGATTCCAGGAATATTTACCTACCCCAGTATGTTCTCTTCTCCACTCCTTGAGATCTTTTATTTCCCTTTACCACACTCCACACTTTCAACTTTCTGAAATTCCAATGACCAAAGCCGACATGGTTTCACAGGCACCCACAACACAAATGCAACCCAATCAGAAAATGGATAATCCCATGTAACTTTACACAGGTTCCTTATCCCTTCTCAGCTGAGTTTAAAAAAAAAAAGGTATTATGAAAGCTGGATGAATGGCAGTTGACTTCTAGTTGAGAAAAACTCAAAGGAGTCTAGTAATGGTATGCTACCAGTTGGGTAGGGGGAAGGGCTTAGAAATTCAGAACATCATGAAGACACTGGATGAAGAATAGTGAGAAGATAAGGGGGAAAGAAAGGGTATCAAAGACAAATTTTACTAAAACTGCATAAGTTCTTCATAGAGTCCTAAGTGTTATGGTACACAAACTAATTGGCAGAGAAGTCAAGAAAGGAAACAATATCTATTTTGACCATTTTGAGAATACTTCATAGAGAAGTGAGGTATGAACTGGACCTGAAAGTGAAGGTAAAATTTGAAGAAGTGAGGAAAGGATGTCTCAGATCTACAGAAAATCATTAAACAGAAGTGAACACTGGGGAGAGAATGGGGAACAATGATTAAGTCTGCCAGATTGGAGTTATGGATAGGTATTGACAGTTGTGAGAAATGAAATTGGAGAGAGATGGTAATACAAGATCATGGAAGGCCTTGGAACCATGGAAGAGTCCACTTTTGTGGTAGGCACTGGGATTTTTCACATGCACCCATACAGGTGATGGTGTAATAAAATGTGATATAAACAGAGTGTTTGTTGTTAATGCATGGTCTTCACAGTTAAAACCCAAGTATTTTTCAACTTATTACCTGTGAGGCTATGGGCAAGTTATACAACCACTTTGAGCCACAGGTTTTTGTTTTTGTTTTTGTTTTTGTTTTTTTTGACAATTACAGTATAGATTGTTCATGTATTTTCTTTTTTTTAATTTTTAATTTAATTTTATTGTTGTTGTATTACATCTGTCCCCTTTTTACTCCCCTCTGTCCCCTGCCCCACTCACCCACTCCCCCACAAAGTCAATCCCACTTGTTGTCCATGTCCATGGTTCTTCCATGCTAGTTCCTTGACTAAACTGCTCCCCTTCTTTGCCTCCTCCTCCTCTCTCCCCATTCCACTTTGTCCGCTGAAGGCCTGCCTATTCATTGTATTCATGTATCTGGATCTGTTTTGCTTGTTTGTTTTGTTCATTATTGTCCTGTAATGGATCAGATCATATGATATTTGTCTGTCACTGACTGGCTTATTTCACTAAGCATAATACTTTCCAGTTCCATTCATGTTGTTGCAAAGGGTAGGAGTTCCTTCTTTCTTTCTGCTATGTAGTATTCCATTGTGTAAATGTACCAAAGTTTTTTGATCCAACATCCACTGATGGGCACTTAGGCTGTTTCAAACACTTGGCTATTTTAAAATAGTGCTGCTATGAACATAGGTGTACATAGTTTCTTAGGAATTGATATTTCAGGGTTCTTCAGGTATAGTCCTAGTAGTGGAATTGCTGGATCAAAAGGCAGTTCCATTTTTAGTTTTTTAAGGAAACTCCATACTGTTTTCCATAGTGGCTGCGCCAGCCTGCATTCCCACCAGCAGTGCACCAGGGTTCCCTTTTCCCCACATCCTTGCCAACACTTGTTGTTTTTTGATTTGTTGATGATGATCATTCTAACAGGTGTGAGGTAGTAACTTACTGTGGTTTTAAGTTACATCTCTCTGATAGATAGAGATGTTGAGCATTCTTTCATATGCCTTTGGGCCCTTTGTATGTCTTCCTCAGAGAGTTGTCCATGCAGGTCCTTTGCCCATTTTTTAATTGGGCTTTCTGTCTCCCTGGTGTTGAGTTTCATAACTTTGAGCCAGAGCTTTTTAAATCTTTAAAATATGGATAGAAATATATACTTCATCTAGTTGTTACAAGAATCAAGTAAGCTAATCTTCATAAAGTACATTTGTACAATGCCTAGCATACACTAGATAATAAATAGTAATTATTAAGGCTAATAATCATTTTTATTATCATCACTATCAACAACAACAATACCAGGGAAAGTAATTAGGAAGCCATGGCAGTAATCTAGAAGTAATCTAATATTTAGGCCTAGATAAAGTCCCAAACTAGGTTATTTACTAAGATCATAAAAAGGAGACATGGACATGGACAACAGGTGGGATTGACTTTGGGGGGAATGGGTGGGTGGGGAGGGGAGCAAAAAGGGGATAGAAGTAATACAAAACAATAAAATTTAAAAAAAAGAAAGGAGAGTTTGGCTTCTAAAGACATTTCAAGGAGGTTTTAGGAATAGACTGTATATGCAAGTGAAGAAGAAAATAAAAGAAGCGTAAGAAAGAAAATGCCAATGCCTAGGAGACATGGGTGATATAAGTACACACAAAGAGCAAGAATGGAGAAGAAAATTAGAAAGAGGAAGTTGTTTGAACAATAGAAAAGATAATGAATTTCCTTTTTAAAATAACTATTTTGAGGTGATTGAAATAAACCCAAGTGATAATATTCCACCCATTGATAACACTGTATTAAGGTTCATAGGACAAGACTAGAAAGGTAGATTGGAAGTAACTACAAGGAGATCATAGTTGAAGCCAGACAAAGTAAAGTTTCCAAGAAGATAAACATATCAGAAAGAGAACAGAGAGTGACTAACAGAACAGAGAAACAACCATAATTATGGAATAAGATAGAAATATAGAAAGTGTTTAAGATACAGAAGGAGAGAATAAGCAGCACCTCTCCTTAAGGATAGTTACACTAGAGTGCAATGAAAGAAATTTAAATTAACCATAAAAGAGAATGCCCATGCTAATGTTAGTTTGGTCTTAAAAAGGATATGTTATCCACCTGGAATGACTTACAGTTCACTGGTAATTTAAAATGGAATTATTACTCAGTACATTCATTTATTCAGTAGCATGGTGAGGTTCTACAAAGGATGACACTGTTTAAGGAGATATACCATAAAGTACATATGTCTGTCCTTAAGAAAGGAATACAAGACATAATAGATGTATTTACAAACATTTACATCATAATACCAGAGTAAATTAGCAATTTTAGACAATAGTTATCATAGGATAATAGGTAACTACGTAGCAAATAACTCCAAATAATTCAGAAAAGACAACAATTATATTTGATTTAGAGAGCTCAAGGATTGCTTCCCTGAAGATGTGAACTTTAAGTGGGATTTTTAGCCATGGGTAACAAAGCAATTAGAATAAAATTGTGGTATTTTAATTTATTAATAGTTACCAGGAAATTTATCTTAAGGGGTTTGTCCTGGCTATTGATCACCATACTCTACAGAATGAAAAGCCTCTCCAAGGTGGTATCTCTAGAAGTTTCTCAGTATGATGAGTATAAAGCTTGCCTTCCCTTCTTGACTCCACCTTACAGGGCTCTCCCAGGGCAGTTTAGTAACTCAAATTAAAATCTTACAATTTGTACAAATGCAACTTCCTAATACCTAAAAGACACACTAGGAAGAAACTTCATAAATAAAACATGGTCCTGACCTTGATCCACATTTTTCTGAGTTCCATATTTTTTTAAACATAAGACAAAGCTAGAAATAATTAAGTGCTAAAGAGTGATCAGGGAAATAAAATCATCAGGTAATGGGCTGATCTGGCTGAGGAGCCTTTCATTCAGGGAATGGAAATACAAAATGCAAAAAATTAAACAGTTACATAATCCATTCAATCCTGATCCTCCAGGAGAACTGAGAGAGGTGAGAATAGGGGCAAAAAGAAATAGTCTGGGTTCACTTAGTCTGAAAAAATATTGGCTTTGAAAAGCAAGGGAATGGAAAAAGTGGAAAAATAGGGCTCTGCTTTCCTGGTAAAGTCTGATATTAAGAGGCAGGAACTGGTTTTCAAATTACACACATGTCTCATTCTATGGAGCAAAGAGCTGCTGACTGTGTCTGAAGTGGAAGAAAAGTGGCCACATCCCAGAGAAGGTATTACCCTTTGAGAATATTAGGTTGTTTTCCTTTTGCATTTTCCAAAGACAACCCACTGAAATATCCCATAGCAATAGGATAAGAGCTGTTTTACAAAGAAAAGAACAACAGGAAAGTCTGTGCTGACAGGAAGATACCTCTTCAAGGAAACCTGATATGTTGTTTTCTTCTTTATGAAAGAGATCATTTAAAGCAATTATTAGATCTACAACAGCACTGTTTGCTATAAATAAAGAATAAACAAATAAATAAATGTCTTAAAAGCCATAAACCAACTATTCCATAAAAATTACCCTTCTGAAATTTACTTGGGCAATTACCCAATGTGAAATCTGGAGGTGAAGACAAGAATGGCTGGTGATAGGCTTTCTAACTTTTGGTAACAGTCAAAGAGAAACTGTAAAGTAGGTGAGGAAAGCCAATCCTTAGGCCAACCAGCAGTGCTACAGAGTTTGGAAGGAAGCCAAGCTAGCAGCAAAGTCAGGTGGACTATGTGGGAAAGGAAAGGTCATAGCAAAGACAGAATACAGGGAAACATGGAGACAAGTCCAAATGGTGAAGGGCATCAGCAGAGTTAATGTGATAGGTAGAGTTTCCTAGGTATTCTCATGAAGTTCCCATTCCTTTGTTCCTTCTTACATCCCTTGGATGTTTCTGGCACAGATATTTTGTGATTCTCTGGTAATTTAAAAAGGACACGCACTTGCAGAGCCAATGTTCCGATCTTTATTTGTGAACTGACATTACTTGCAGGATTTCAAACCAGGTAATAAGGGCCTAAAGTACTTAGACTAAATTAGCATAATATAAGGTTCTTATACCATGGTTAGGGAACTAGTTGTTTCTGGGGAGCAGTGGGACATTCTGCAGTTCCAAACTATATAACTCTGTCTCTAAATCTGTCAATTAATGAATTTGAGTTTCTTTTCCCAAAAGTTTCTTTCCATATCCAGACTATTATAGTCTTTTAGAAAACATAATTAAAGGTTATAAAAGGCTTTAATATTTGAACATTTGTTTCTGCTGTAGTTAATTCATTTTAAGGATACCTTGCTGTCAATATCTGAGTTGCCAAACAAGAAATGCAGAACAAGGTTAACTTGGTATTCACAGAACAAGCAAGTATAGAAGAAACATTTACAATGTCCATAGTACTGTAAAGAAATATAAAGAAAACTAAAAATAGGAATAGAATGGGGATAAGTGTGATAATGTAATGTATTGTAATTATGTTAAAAATTATTTCCCTTACAAATTTGACCATCAAAAGCCTTTCATCTTTCAAGGTCATCATAGACTTATACACACATTCTGAAAAGCTCCCCAATCCCCAATTCTAATAATAGACATAAGTGCAGATGATATAATTAGAATAGTGATTCTCAACCAGGGGTGGTGAAAATGCCAAAGAGAAAGAAAGCAAGGAGAAAATTCCCACAGAGTATGAAATCTTCTGGAGGAAAAGATAGGTAGGTAGTTTTTTTAAAGTAATCCTAAAATGGTGATTTCTTTTATATGTATTTTTGCCACACTAACATTTTTGAATGAAATTTAAAACAATAAGGTTTGACATTTTCATGTTACTTAAAAGGGGCATGGGTTATAAAATAAGAAGTAGTTGTACTTTCTTAGAAAAATTATACTTTTTATCTCTAGCACTCACCATAGAACATGGAATACAAGAGATGTTCAATAAAAGTATGTTGGATGGATGGATGGATAGATGAATGGATGATGATATGAAAAAACAAATGATAAGAAAATTGAGGTGTCAACAAAAGCAGTCACATGAACAAACTATAATTCCTTCTGTTTCTTATCACTGCTAAGACATGCCACTTTTCACTAATAAGATTTAGAAAAAGAAATGTAGAATGCTGGATATTAGCACACCCTGCCATCAAATAACAATTGGCATCACTGAACAGAGAAAGACTTCAGAAAAAATGCTTATATTGAATTTGTCAGGAAATTTAACTCTATAAACCAAGTATCACATGCAAATTCACAATGGCCCAGATACCTAAAAGGCAGCCCAAAAGAAAACTGATGTTTCCTCCTTTGTAGATCAGATGCCTAACTATAAGTAATTTAGTTAAACTTGTCAAAATGTTTACTTTTACTTTTCCCCTCTACCAGGCAATTGCTCTTCTTGTCTTCCTTATGGTTCTTGGTAGTTCTACATGAACAGATGTGGCCAGTGAGTTGTTATTGAAAGCAATATATGCTGATTATGAAATAGAGTATTATTATTTTAAGAACCTTCAGAAGTCTTTTTTCTCCTTTGCTGCAAAAACTGGCAATATCACTACCACACATCTGTCAGAATGGCTATCATCAATACAACAAACAACAAGTGTAGAAGATGTGGAGAAAAGGGAACCATAGTGCACTGTTGGAGGGACTACAGATTGGTGCAGCCATTATGGAAAACAGAATGCATGTTCCTCAAAAAAGTAAAACTGGAACTGCCTTATAATGTAGTGATTCCACTTCTGGGTATATGAGGTCTGTCTGAAAAAACATCCAGGCATTGTTAATATAATAAGAGCGATTTGCAAGAACTAAAATAGCAGACCACACTAAAGATGGTTCACTAAAAATAGACTATCCTTGAGACAGTGATGGGAATTCCTTAGAGGAAAAATGAGAGGGAAAGAGAATTCAATAAAGATATGTATGTGAATCATCCTAAAGCTAAGACAATAATCCTCATCTGTATAGTACCTTATATTACATGAATCTCTTTCATATGTATTTCTTCCTTTGATCTCACAACTACCCTAGGAGACAGGCATGTCAGAGATGTTTATCTACATTTAATTGATAAAAATAATAGACCCAGGTAAATTATAAATTGTCTAGAATCAAATAGCTAACCCATGAAAGAGATGAAATTAGAAATTATGTCTTCTAACCTCTTTTCCATCCATCCCTTTTGAATATCACATGTATTTCTAATAAAACCAATGAGGTCACTTACTTCATAGAAACCATTATTCCAGAACTAAAATCTTACCGTTAGCTTCCTGTAATCACTCATGATCTGAGAGTAAGCTTTGTTGGCTTAATTATCATCTGAGCACTTACAACTAAGATGCTGTATCCTATGCATTAAACATGCCATCTATTAATTCATTTCTCAGCTGATGATGGTTCTGGATGTAAATTAGCACTGTGCTTTGTCAAACACTACAGATGTTTCTGGGTGTTAATTTTTATAATTTTTTCTCACTTGAGAATTACACAGAGTAAACAGGCACTACATATACTGACAGACAACTCTCTCTTAGCAGGGCATGAAGATTAGAACCTAGAAGCTTACAAGGTGGAGCTCTCTAAAATTCAGAGACATAATTGTTAATTTTCCTTGGAGGCACTTTCTCCTACAATTGCTGCCTAAATTGTATTCTAAGAATATTGAAGGCATACTAGGTCTATCCAGAAAGTATCCAGCTATGTATGACTAGTATGAAAAATAGAGACATTTATTAAAGAAGATATAAGAAACATTGTACATAGAACAATGATGCCTCAGTACCCTTCAAAGTAGGCACCTTAGGACCCCACATAATTCTTCCAATTACCATCAGTTGTCCCATCATATTTTCCTGAATCTCAGCAAAGGTCTTAAATCCTTTCCATTTCAAAGATGATTTTAGTTTTGGGAAAAGGTAGAAGTCACAGGGCACCAAATCTGGCTGTAGGCTGTAGGCTGAGTCACCTGGGTGATTTGACATTATGCCAAAAAACTCTGTACAAGATGTAATGCATGAGAGGGAACATTGTTGTTAGGAAGTTGCCAGTCAGCCGTTGCCCATAGCTGTGGCCTTCTGAATCATCCAAACAGATTCTGTGGAGGGATGTTCAAGCTTAATGCAGAATCATTTTGAATGTGATGGCCACACAGTACACATGCTCACTCAATGGCATCTACTGTCTCCACTGACTAGTACAGTGAAGTTGTCATTGTTCATGCATGTGCATTCCAGTCCACTCTTCTTGGCTGCCAGGTAGCACTGATGTGGCACAAACCATTCCTGTTACATTAACAATGGCTGAACTTTTTCCAGACAGACCTGATATAGATGGGTATTCATTCCTCCATCTGGGTTTAGGTGCTATCTTGAGTGTTTTTTTATTTTTATTTTTAGGGCTCAGTAAAGCCTTTAATTATGTTTATACAACTAGTTTCTATAGTCATCACTGTGGTAGTTTCTCAAATAGTCCTGATATGGAAGAAGCATTACTGATTTTGCCAATGATTATGTACTCACTCACCAGATATGTAGGAATAAAAAAACACTCACACAGAACTCAGATGCATGAAGAAAGTGTAGCATTTGATTCTATACCTGATCTTATATTCCTCATAAGCCCTCACCCATTTGATAGAAGAGGAAAAATTATATAGCTCAATTTGTTCATTTTAGCTCAATCTAACAACTTAAACTTTTTAAGTTACATGTCTTTTTACACAAATGCTGTCTTTACAATGTGCTCTCCATTTCCCTTCTCATCCCCAAGATAGCACCTGAGCTTTAAGAGAGGGCTTTTATGAATGTAAGAAGATATTAAAATGGGGCCCTCTCAATCTTTTTAGCCTGACATCTCAAAAGATTAAGGATAAAAAGAATCATTGTTCACAAATATGTTTACATTCCAAATTAAGGCTCTTAAAGCATTGATGTAAGAATTTGGAGGTGTCCAAACCCTGTTTTACAACCTTTAGTGCAATATCCACTGCTGGCACAAGGGAGCTGAGGTTGAAGAGGGATTAAAAAATGGGCAGAAGTGAGGCCTGACTGGTGGCTCAGTGGATAAAGCACTGGCCTGTGAACCCAAAGGTTGCTGGTTCGATTCCCCAGCCAGGGCACATACCCAGGTTGCAAGCCAGGTCTCAAGCCAGGTCTCCAGCCAGGTCCATAGCTGGAGGCAAGTGAAAGGCAACCATACATTGATGCCTCTCTCCCTCTCTGCCTCTCTCTCCCTTCACCTCTTTGAAAATAATAAATAATTAAAAAAAGAAAAATGGACAGAAGCAATTGCTTTCAGAAGCAATTGTTGATTTGTAGTAATATTATTCTTCCTTCTCCTGATAGAAGAAGAGATTGGTATTTTTCCTTACCCTGAGACAACTGAGAAGGACCTCAAGAAGAACATTCAGAGAGCTTACTTTTTGTCCTCTGCTATTTGGGGATCACAGAATCTTAGTGCATCCTTAGAGATCTAAAGGGCAACAGGTTGTGGCTGCCTAGCTAGCTGCTCTGAGAGTAGATTGAAGAAAAGGTAGTATACTGACAATGACCTAACTCTCAGAATCTGTCCACATAAATGAGTCAATAGTATCCCTTTTGGACTATGTATTTCTTTCCTATTGCTACTGTAACAAATCACTATATACTTAGTGGCTTGAAACAACACAAATTTATTATCTCACAGTTTGGGAGGTTAGAAGTCCAACATGAGTTTTACTGGGCTAAACAAGGTGTTGACAGGACTGGATCCTTCTCATGGATGCTGAAAAGGATCCATCCATTCCTTGTCCCTTCCTTCTTCTAGAGACTGCTGGCATCCCTTGGTTTGTGGCCACATCACTCTAATCTCTATTTTTATTACTACAGTGTCTTCTCTCCCTCTGATCTCTGATCTCCCTCTTGTCAAGATTCTTGTGATTATATAGACCCTCCCAGATAATCTAGAATAATCTCACCTCAATACATGGCTCTTGCATTACCTGTGATGAGAGCTGGCCAGCGGGTCCCTGGTCAGAAGAACGTGTATTATTTTGGGAATGGATTATAACTCCTTCCTTATCTCCATTTGGGAGCTGCTTATTCACTTGTGATTGCTTCTTGACTTTTTCCTCCTGTACCTACACACTGATGTAATGTAGGTCCAGGCCACACGTAGGTTTGTACAACCTGGACCAGTGCTGCCTTTGTCTGGGACCCATTATAATGAGCTTCAGACTGGAAGGGGTTTGGTCTCTCTTGCACTGACCCACCACTGTCAGGGCACTCCCCTGTAATATGAGTAATAAACAGCATGTCCACATATGATAGTCCTCCAATTTTTTAAATATCACTAACACTTAAGCAGCTCCCCAGTTTGAGGCTCCTTCACTACAATTCTTAATCACTTTCTCAAAGTCCCTTTTATCATATAAAGTAACATTTTCACAGGTTCCAAAAATGCCAACATTGACACCTTTGGGAGACTATTATTCACCTACCACAGACCTTCTTTAATCATCCATTCTAAGAGGACTTTAAGCCAAAAGCAATGGGATGTAAGCAGAAAGAAACTGGAGATAATGTCACCAGAATTAGGAATGGCAGAGAGTTCCTTAATAGCCATCCAGAAGAGACACTTTGAACTCATTAAAGAACATAAAAGAGATCTTGAGTTGAAGACAACTCAAGAGTAAGTTTTAAATACATGCGAAACAGGTACATCAAAGTCAAGCCACAATAAGACCTGTCAAGTAAGATTTTTCTTATTCCTTAGTTCTCATCCTCTGCACACTATGACACAGAGTTCACAAAATATTGGCTAACAAATGAGGGGAGAGAGAGAAAGGTGAAGTACAATGAGGATGAGAAAAAAGGTAAAACTATGCCCCCTTTTCCAGGTCTGAAACAGACTATTCTCAGGAAGTGGGGAAACTTTAAATGAAGTTCAGAATATTGACTATTACACAGGACTCAACATTATAATTACTGGAAAGAGACAATTCTTGTGGCAAATGTGACCAAAGGACTCCTAATTATCCCTAAGCTTTAGGATCTGTCAAGATTTTATCCAGTGGCAAGTGAAAAACCAAACCACCAAATAGGTTTGAGAAAGCAGTGAAGGAAATAGGAAGAATACAATTGCTTTATGAATTTATGGAGTTCCACTTCTTCAGTATAACCATTACATAACCTTGTAGCAGAAGGAAATGTGAGGAAAGCTCACAATCATGCACAGATTCTTGTAAATGTCCTCTAACTCTCCAATTCCTTGGGTCTTTGTGCAATGTCCCTCATGTGCCTGGTCATGCTCATTCTGTTGGCATTCACTGCTAAAGACAGAGATATGTGAATTTTAAGTTGTTTTCTTTTAGCATGATCAAAGCCTAATGGTCCTACTGATTAGGCTATATACCATGGCACTTGTTAGCACAATAGACACCCAGATGTTTGGCTCTGATTTAATATTTGGTTCTCAGCCCAGGCTAACCACCCCACAATGCTCTTCTAGAAAGCTACTTAACTCTAGCCACTGAACTCCCTCTGAAAAACTCCCCAGCCAGATTCTCACTGGGGTCATAAACAAACTTCTGGTTCCAGCTTCACAAAGGAACAAAGCGAAAGCAGCCCAGGAGCAGGCCAGCTACATAATTTAGGAAATTAAATACAATATGAAACCATGGGACTCACTATTTAAAAATTAAGAATTTCAAGATGATGAAAGTTGAGTATTAAGCCAGTGCAGGGCCCTTCTGTACACAGGGCCCTGTGTGACTGCCCAGAAGCACTAAATCCTTCCTGTCTAAGCACATGTTACAAGACCCGTTTTACACTGGTATGGCCTTTCCCAGCCAAAGAAGTGAAAGGCAATGCAATTTCAGGGGAAAGTATGAGTGAGGGAGGATGGGGTTTAAAAATATCAGCTGAATATTCCTAAACTATTCTCCTGAGTTATAAACATAGTTCTAAATAGCACTTGAATAGCTTTGGGGTTTGAAAAGTGCTTTTATATCTATTATCTTATTTGTTCTTTATAGCATCCTTGAACAGTAGATAGGCAAAAGTCTCATTTTACACTTGAGGAATTAAAGTCTAGAGAAGGTAAAGGATTCATCCAATAATACACAGTTAGAAAGAAGATAGGATGATATACAGGTCCAGACAGGCCTAACTCCAAATGTAGTTTTGCAAAATTATAACACCTTTATCTTTCTTAATCATTGGAGCCATAATATTCTTATTATAAGAACCAGGGACTATGCTTGCTTTTCCATCTACCCATAACATATAGCCCCATTCAGCCTACCATGGGTGTACATGTAACAGCCTACTTGATTCCTCTCCTATTATGCTCTTCCTCTTTATATCTCCATTCTCCTATCCCATCTCCCCACCTACACACACACACACACAGTGCCAGAGATCAAGTCAGAGACTTGGTCAACTACAGCTGAACTACCCCTCAGCATGGATATGAGGCAGAATCAGTTTATAGAAAAAGACTAGGGAGACCCCAAATAGATATTTTGGTAGATGGTGGGATAAGGAAACAGAGAGATATGACTAGCCAATTTGCCCTTTCCACAGAAGGACTGAAGCCTGAAAATCTTCTAAGGAAGGCTTTCTTTTGGGCTTTGTTAGCTTATCCAAATGCAAATGCATTAGGATACTGATGTTTTAGTAATGTGTATTAAGTTATTCACACTTTACTATAAATGTTTCCAGTTCCTTCATAAGACTAATTTTTGTCAGGAACCTGAAAGCATATGATGTTTCCAAATAAGCTAAGGAGAGGGACCAATCAGTGGGGGAAAATCAGAGAAATTGGGTGAGGTATTGTATCTGCTTCCCAGTTATGCTGCCCTTCTTTCTCAAAGAGAATCCAAGTGATAGGAAGACATATTTAAGAAACTAACCTCTCCTGTTGGGAGAATGTGATGTAGCAAGTTTTTCCTCACAATTAATTTCCTTCTGCTTAAATAAAAAAAGTATGCCTATAACCTTGAAACCCTTAAGTCATTAGGACAATTTTAAGGGCTCTCTCTAAAAATTCCATTTACATTTACTCACATTTTTAAAAGAGGATAAAACTCTGAAAAGAAATCTTAGCTTCTGAGCAGAAGGAAAAAATCAAGAGAGGTTTACGAAATATAAAGTCAAAATTTCACGTAAAAGGCTCTCTCCAGGACCAAGTTTTTTTAGGATAAATATATCCTTGACAAGAAGAGCATTCAGATACTTATCAAGTAATAGTTGCAGTTTGCTCAGATAGTTGGAAAATTAAAACGGTATGGGCCAAGAATGTAAAAACCTTATGATTTACAATGCAGCATCACTGAATTAATAAAAACCTGATAGATTAGTACTCCAGAAGCCTCAAGGAAAACGTGATCCACAACTAAAACAGGTGAGGGATTATTTTTTTAAAGGCTGAGACATTTTAAACACTTTTCCCTAGAATATCTGTCAGAGTACAAGCATATCAGTGTAGAGCTCTTTGAAAAAAAAACATTCCAAAAGGCTCTTTCATTGCTGTATGGCAGCCATATTTAACTAAGTACCACTCCAACCTCCAGTTTTTAAAACAACTACCATCTACACAATTCTTTTTCTCAGCAAGAATCACCCTTTCTCTTCTCCTGGCAGTATTCTCAAGTGTCTGCAATGTATAGTTCAGGAATAAAGGTAATCTAGCTCTGCAGGTAAAGTCAGTATCTCACCCAAGAGAGGCACCTAGGAGCAAGTAGATAAGAGCAGTCCGTGTCCTTATCTGCAGCAGGAAGTCTTGTAAAGCCATAGATTTCAGAAAAGTACCCGAGCCACACAGTTCCATTCTTTATGGCCACAGCCAAAGAGTACCTAGTACAAAAATAGACACCCATTCATTCCCGCAGTTACAAGCCAAACACCCATAATGAATGAGTAATCACCACCATCACCAGTAAAACTGAAGAGGGCAATTTGAGAGCAATGAGTTAAGATGTTTCTCTTAGAAGTTGAGATCAGTACTAACAAGGACCCCTTCTACTATATTATTCAACCTCCACTAGAACAGAATCTCCCTGCGGACACAAACCAGATCTTACTCATTGCACAGAATGTGAGACCAAATAGGTAACGAGGAAAGCAACTGATAATTATAAAATCCAACCTTTCTCCCTTTGCTTCTCATAATTGCCAGGCTCCCACAAACCCCTTTCACCCAGTGGTAAAAAGGAATGCCTACTAGCAGCATAGTTTCAAGCTAACTTCAGAGTTAAAAGACAATGAAGGAAACCATGTTTGGATTTTCTCTCTTACACAACACCCTGTGATAGTGGCAGGAACTCAGAGGAAACTGGGTGCACAGTGACATACAAAGAGGCTAAATCCTGGGCAGTGGCACTCTAAGACAGCAAAAATCCATAGAACCAAGTATATGAATGCAAGGAATAGGCCTTCAGTGGTCAGGGGGAATGGGGTTGGGGGGAGGGGGGAGGCAGAGGCAAAGAAGGGGAGCAGCTTAGACAAGAACCTAGTATAAAGGAACCATGGACATGGACAACAGGTGGGATTGACTTTGGGGGGAATGGGTGGGTGGGTAGTGGGACAGAGGGGAGCAAAAAGGGGATGGATGTAATACAACAACAATAAAATTTAAAAAAACATCCATAGAACCCACCTTGGATTGTACAGACTTGGGTGAAGAGTATGTCAGTGATGAGCAGTAGGTACCAAAAAGAAAACAAAACAGAACAAAACAAAAACCAAACAAACAAAAAAACCCAGGCCTCCCTGCATGTCCTGGTTTGTGCTAGATATAACTCCCAGGGCCATTGCCCAACATATGAGATAGGGGGATAGGAAAAAGGTCCAATAGTAACCAACATTAAATCTAACCAGCCTGATAAATTAGGGTCTCAGAGTAGATTACGTTTATTTTATAAAGAAAAAAAAAACATACAAAACAATTCTTGTATACCTGTCTTTATGAAGTTAAATTCATGCTCACTCTACTACCTTGTCTACTTTCCCCACCCTTGCCAGAGACTCAGACCCACTGAGTACCTAAAAGATTGAGACTCCATGCCCTCAGAAGTTGTCTAAGATGAGTCATGAATCTTTAACAGATTCACAGGAAAAATACTGAGCTCCAAAAAGCAGTTACTTCAGCTGGGTGAAATCATCATCCCAAATAGGCTAAAGAAATGTTGGTCTCTCTTAATCTTTACTTTTCTGCTTTGGGTGCATAGTAGCAAATGTCTCACTGAGGGGAGTGAGTGCAGGGGATTCTTTCAACTGAGCATTAGAAGAAAAACAGCTGGATCGGTTGATATTCTGAGGTAGAGCTAATTGTAAAACAGCCATCTTGGGGACTATGCAGACTCTATACAATCACCTGCATGTTTGCTGCACTCCTGGGTCAGCTACAGAAATCACAGGCAATCAAATTAACACACATATCACACTGTGCACCAATGAATTCCCAAGCTTTCAGAACAGCCTGATTAGTTTTAAGAACAAACTAAGGGAAAGAAGGATTAAGGGATAAACTTCTCAGTCATCATGGTATAAATGAAATCAGTTCAATGGTTTTGAGCCTTAGCTTATTTATTTTATGTCTTTCCCTTACCCCTCCCCCTGGTGATCTCCATCTTTCAAACCCTAGTTTCAGCTCTATTTTCAATGTGAATTCTAAACTGCTATTTGGAGGTCATGCCACCTAATGAAAGCCTCGCACAAATATGGTATTACGCAAATCACTAATTGCTTCATCTATGATAAATATGACTTACTAACTAGATACAAAGCTCCTTGATTACAAAAATGAGAGCTTAGCTTTTATTTATTTTGCATCCCCCATATCAGTGGCCTTTAAACTTATAGAAATTATGTATAAGTAAAATATCCACAGAAAGACCCTTCAGACCTGATGATAAAGGGTTGCAAAATTTGTGTTTGGCCAAATAGGGCCATTTTCAAAACAACTAGCAGATTCTACTTTGTGTAAAAGTTAACTGAGTAATTAGGACAAAATTTCCCCATGAAACAATTAGAAGACCTTGCATAAATTTTTTACAATCTCCACGAAAGCACTGGAGAACTAATAAGATGACCAAATTTTATAAAAGGAGAAAGAAGCCAAGAAACTGTACAATCTTTAAATTGTAAGTTTAAAAGTAAAACACAGTTGGAAACTGACAAATATCAAATCAATCCCTCTTTAACAGAATCTGAAACAGTTTCAAAAATTAATTACTAAAAACATGCAGTCCCTGGCTGGTGGCACAGTGGATAAGGTGCTGGCCTGTGAACCCAAAGGTCGCTGGTTTGATTCCCCAGCCAGGACATATAACCAGGTTGCAAACCAGGTCTCCAGCCAGGTCTGTAGCTGGAGGCAGGTGAAAGGCAACCATACATTGATGTCTCTCCTTCTCTGCCTCTCCCTCTTTCCCTCTCTCTGAAAATAATAAAATCTTTTTAAAAAAATTAATTAAATATAAATAAATAAATAAATACGTTCAAGAGGTTATTTTGTACAACAACTTGGCAGAATCTGAAATGTAGAAATTTTATATTCCATAAGAAACAAAGAACAACATAATACTCAATTACCACTTCAGGTACCATTCAAAAAGAATTGTACACACCTGAAAATGAGTTATAACTGCCAAATTGTTGAAACCTCAAGGGGAGACACCAAGTGGATCTTTCATGCCACCATTCCTCTGATATAACTCCCTTATCTTTGGAATTTAAACTACAACATTGACCTTAAATACTGAAGCTAAAATGTATGCATGTAAAATGGTAGTGTCTTTGAGTTTCTGAATGTGATTTGAATTTTTCTACTCCAACTTTTATCTTTGAGTCTACCTAACTACATAATCCATAAAATCACTGATCAATGAATGGCTAACCAATATGTATGAAAAAAACAACAAATCAATGCTATTTGAGGAAGTCTGCTTAGCCTAGTCAGTTACATGAACCCGACCTTTATGATCCGATTAACTGACCACTTCCCAATTCATATCAGCCTGGTTTACCATAATTAAGAAATGTGGATAAGGTTATGAATTCTTTTTCTTTTTTAAGAGTTTATTCATCATTTTTAAAGAGAGGGGAAGGAGAGAGGCAGAGAGGGGGAGAGACATCAATGTATGGTTGCCTTTCACCTGCCTCCAGCTACAGACCTGGCTGGAGGCAGGTGAAAGGCAACCATACATTGATGTTTCTCTTCCTCTTTCCCTTCCTCTCTCTCTCTCTCTGGAAATAATAATAAATAAAATATTTTTTAAAATAATGTTATAGCCCCATCCTCAGGGAGGTACAATTGATCCTCAATACATAAACATTACATATTTGCAAAATTGCCTACTTCCTAAAACTTAATTGTAACCCCTTGATCAATACTCTTGTGCTTTTATAATAATTCATGGGCATGCACATGTACAGAGTAAAGAATAGCCTAAGTTTCCCAACCTGTACACACATTTTCAGTTAAAATGCAACAAGGAAATACTCCACATACTTGTTTCAGCTCAAATACTATAAACAAGTGTCCTTTCACAGTTACTGAGTGCCACATATTTGCCTTTTTTTCTTGGTGATTTTGTTATTTAAGGTGACCCCCAAGCATAGTGCTGAAACGTTGTCTAGTGTGAAGAGCAAGAGGCTGTGATGTGACTTATGGAGAAAATACATGTGTTAGATAAGCTTCATTCAGGCATGGGATAAGTGAGGTCTGTCCCAAAAGTTATCAGCCATGTAAGCTGTTTTAATTATATTGACATTGGTTTGATACTTTTGGGACAAACCTTATACATAGTGCTGTTGGCTGTGAGTTCAATGTTAATGAGTCAACAATATAGATTAACTAAGGTGTCATTAAACAAATGCATATAAAACAAGGTTATGTATTGATCAATTGACAAATTGACTCACAGGAACCTAATCTAACCCAATTCAGTGTTTGTGGCAACTTTATAGAACATAAAAAGAATTGTATACATTACTGTCTTGATAAATTATTATTTTATGAAGTTTTCTATGTATTAAAAATGATCATAGACAACAAGGTGTTGAAAGCTGGAAGGTGTTGAGTGGAGGGGGGCAAGGTGGAAAGAAATAAAGGAAATCTGCAATAGTATCTACAAAAAAAATGCTGTTAAAGACTTTCAGTCAATTAGCTGAATAGGTAAATGTTGTGATTGCCTCCTTCCAGAACCACATCAAAGTTACAACTGTAGAACAACCATCATTGAGACTGCCTGAAGTCTAGCTGAATGTCAGTCCTATAAGCAAGGATATACAGAAGAAGCCATGCCAAGATTGCTAGGAGAGGTGGAGATGCAGAACTGGCTGGTCCTACATCCATGTCTAATGTTTAAAAATTGGTAGTGATATCTCAGCTGAGGAGGTCCTCCCTGGAGGAGAAAGGGTTCCCAACCTCACAACAGGCTCCTCAGAGCAATGAGGAGAAGTCCTTATACCTTCTGGCTGTGAAAACCAGCTATGATAGTGGCTGAGGAAATTGACAGAGGGCTTCTGGTGGCCCAGGCATTCCTCTTAAATGGATTATTCATGAACTTACTTATGGATTTACTTGCTTTGACCTCCAGTGCTGGGCCAGTAGCTTGAAGAGCTTCAGGGACATATGGGGAGAAACTGAATTGTCTAGATTCAGGGCAAGGGCTGGAGAGACAGCCAGCCTTTTCCCTGGTAGAAAGGCTGGCAGAAGCCATTGTTTCTTTGTTGAGCCCTTCACTGACCCAACTTATACAGGCATTGGGTATCATGCCTAAGACTCCATCAAGCTGGCTACACTTTGCCCTGCCCTGCCCTGCCCTGGTGATTCCCTGAAACCCTACTTCACACAACTTGCAAGTCAACCCAAGTTACTTCCAGTGGCTTTTCCATACAAATTACCTGTCTTGGTTTGTGTTTTGGACTTTCCTAAAATCTGTCAAAGGATCACAAACCCCATACAAGTACCACCTAGCCTTGGCATTCCCCATACCTCTTGCTAAGCTGCCCCAAGCCTAGTAGTACTGGCAACCAGCAGCAGTTAGCAACTTAGCCTGTCCGAGGCATCACCCAACACAGTACAAGCAGAAACTATTTGCAGATCGCTTTGTAGCTCATACCAAGTGGTGCCAGGCTGGGCATAGGCAGCTGCTGGCCTTGACCTACACCACAGTCTCCCTCCCAATAGATCCTAAAACCAACACACCTGGTGGATCAGCTTAAGACCATACCGGAGAACCACCCAGCCATCTTCACAAAGAACATACCCAAAGGGAAGACATTGCAGGCACCAGAGTCTCACTGAAGTGAATTCTGCTCTGTAGGGTCATCTCCTACACAATAGGTCCTCTACTGTAGACAGAGCCCATCTTTAAAATCAATCAGCGTGAGGGTCAATCGCTCCAACTGACAAATCTACAGCAATCAAAGCTCAACTACAACAGGAAGGCACATACAACCCACACAAGGGACACACCTGGAGTAACCAGCTCAAGTGACCAGGGGGACTGCACCATACTATATAAGGACACCTACTAAATAAAGAAACTCTACCATGACTGGGATACCTGGCAACTCTAATTAATGCAAATAAACAAATACATGGAGGCTGCCAAAATGGGGGATACAAAGAAATATGTCCCAAATGAAGGAACAGAACAAAACTCCAGAAAAAGGGCTAAATAAAATGAAGATAAGCAATCTACTAGATGCAGAGTTCAAAACACGGTTTTAGGGATGTTCAACGAACTTAGGGAAAAAATTAACTATCTAAGTGAGAGCTTCAACAAAGTGATAGAAAGCATAAAAATGAAAATCGAAAACAAAAAATTACTAGTCAGAAATGAAGAATACTTAGAGGGAATCAGCAACAAATTAGATGAAGCCAAGGATTGAATAAACAAGCTTGAAGACAAGGTAGCAGAAAACACTGATCAGAATAAGAACAGCAACAATAACAAAAAAGACTTTAAAAAGTGATGATAGTTTAAGGGGTCTCTGGGACAACATAAAATGTAATCAAAATTCTCATTGCATGGGTGCCAGAAGGAGTAAAGAGAGAGAGCAAGAAATTAAAAATCTATGGGAAAAAAAATAATGACTGAAAACTTCTCTAACCTGCTGAAGGAAATAGAAATACTACAAATCCAGGAAGTGCAGAGAATCAGAAATAAGATGAACCCAAAGAAGGGCACGCCAAGACACATCATAATTAAAATGACAATTTAAACACAAAGAGAAACTCTTAAAAGCAGAAAGAGAAAAGCAGTTAGCTTCCTACAGGGGGCTGTTACCATAAGACTATCAGCTGATTTCTCAACAGAAACTTTGCAGACTAGAAGGGATTGGCACAAAGTATTCAAAGTGGTGAAAGAAAGAACCTGCAACAAAAATTAGTCTACCCAGCGAAGTGATCATTTAGAAGGACAGATACAAAAATTAAAAGCTTCTTAGATAAGAAAAAGCTAAAATATTTTACCACCACCAAAACAGTATTATAAGAAATGTTAAAGGGACTTCTTTAAGAAGGAAATAAAATGGCAATAATTACATACCTATTAACTATTTTATTTTATTATTTTTTAAAGATTTCATTCATTATTTAGAGAGAGAGAGGAAGGGAAGGAGGAAGAAAGGGAGAGAAACATCAATGTATGGTTTCCTTTCACATGCCTCCAGCTGGGGACCTGGCTGGAGACCTAGCTTGCAACCTGGGTATGTGCCCTGACTGGGAATTGAACCAGTGACTCTTGGGTTTACAGGCCAGTGCTCAATCCACTGAGCTACACCAGCCAGTAATAATTATTTTAAATGCAAATGAATTAAATGTTCCTATCAAAAGACATAAAGTGGCTGAATGGATAAGAAAACAAGACCCATTCAATTACGCTGCCTAAAAGAGAACAACTTCAGATCAAGGCAGACTAAAAGTAAAGTGATAGAAAGAGGTATTTGATGTCAATGGAAATAAACAAATAAAAAAGCTGGAGTAGTAATACTTATACCAGACAATATAGACTTTTAAAACAAGAGACAAAGAAGGACCCAACAATTCCACTTCTGGGTATTTATCCAAATAAACCCAAAACATTAATTTGAAAAGATATATGCATCCCTATTGTTCATTTCAGCATTATTTACAATAACCAAGGTATGGAAGCAACCTAAATGTTCACTGATAGACAAATGAATAAAAAAGAGGCAGTAAATATATACAATGGAATATGACTCAGCCATTAAAAAGAATGATATATTACCATTTGAGACATTGATAGACCTAGAGGATACTATGCTAAGTGAAAGAAGTGAGCTAGAAAAAGACAAATATCATATGATTTCATTTACATATATGTGGATTCTAAGAAGCAAAATAAATGAACAAACAAAACAAAGTCATAGACACAGAAAACATTTTAATGGTTGCTAGAGGGGAGGAGGGTTGGGGAGATGGGTGAAAAGAGGGATCAAAATATGCAAATCACCAGTTATAAAAACATTCATGGGGATATAAAGTACAGGACAGAAAATATAGTATATAATATTAGTAAGTGTGTATGGTGTCAGATGGGTACTATACTTATCAGGGTGATTACTTCATATATATATATATAAACTATGTTATACATCTGAAACTATTATAATATGGTATGTTAACTGTAACTGAAAAAAATTACTTTAAAAATATTGTTCAGGTATCATTACCAATACTCAGTTTATTCAGACCTGTGTTTCCCAAATGCACTTTAAATGTGCCCTATTTTACATTTTAGGATCCAAATCACAGAGAACTTGGTTTGGTTCTAAAATAGCATTTGAGTAACAATTTTGCATTTTCTAGGTAATTCAGATTACCTAGGTATAAATTGATACATTTATGAAACAAAAATACACTGGTCTTTTTATAAACCTTAGCTATGTTGAATAAGATGAATTCACTCCAATTTTCGCTTCAGCAATCAAACTGCCATGGCTTCCCTTTAAACTCCCACCATTGTATCTATCCCTATTCTACCCATAGCAGGGGTCTGAAATTAATCTTGTGATCATGGGTAAGAAATCTTAGATATAAGCAATAAATATCTATATACTCTAAATATGCATTACATTCTTCTAAATGTTTGAAACTGAGTGAGACTGACAGGTAAACACAAGGCCTAAAAATACATCATAGCCCAAGGAATTTGGCCTCCCAAAACACAGGGAAGTTGGAGAAATTTATCTTCATATTGACATCATATTGAAAATTCCCAATGTACCCTTTCCTCAGAATGTTCCTTTAATTCTCAGGAATCCTTATGGATGCTCACAAGGTACCATTTTTAGCACTCTGTGCCCCAGACCTGTGCTCTTACTTTTTAAAATATAAGTTTTCACCCCTCATTCCCTTATGGAATCTTCTCTGCTAGATTTCATGCTACATGCAGGATAAAGAAATTTATACAGAGACAAGAATAGTTAACCAGGAAGTATTTTCCTTCCAGGAAATATTTATCATTTTTACAAGGAGACTCTACAGACAACTGCATCACACATAAGTCTAGTGGCACTGACTATCCCACTAGTGGCCTCTACAATCTGTTTAGTCCCCCTGGAACATGAATGCATGAATATCACAGAAGAGTCCCCTTCAAGGAAAGGTAATAGCATTCACTTCCCTTCAACATTTTGAAAGAAAATAAAACATGTTGCTTTCATAGTTTTCCCAAATAAGTAATACAGGATTCAGAATCATGTGAAAAGCCTGTGTACTATGTTTGGCACCACCTACTGCTGGTTAAATGTTAAGTCAGAAGGCCTTGGCTACTCAATCCTGCACATTCCAAAGATCTTCAGAATGGACTGACCCTAGATAGCTTCTAGGAGATTACCTCTGTGAACAGAAAGATCTAAAATGGAGTCAGAAGGCAATTAGGGAGTGAGATTTATACACATCCATACCCAGATGAAGTTTGAAATTTTGAACTTTTGTGCTTGCCATAGAAACACATCCTGGAAATTGTTCCCATTCCAACATCTACCTCAGGGCCTTCCCAACCTACCTAACCAATCCTTTTGACCAGTCATCATGCAAAGTTAGACAGCCAACCGGAAAAATTTCCTTTGTTGCAACTTCTATTTTTTGCCTTTATAAGCTGCCTTTTTTGGCCTTCCCTGGAGCATGTTTCAGGTCTTCTTTGAATCTGGGTCCCCCAGATTCAAATCCTTTGAGGCCCCAAATAAACTTCTGATTTTATAGCCTCCATTATTGAACGACTAACATCTCTAAACCCTTGGAATATCCTGCCTGATAAGAGTGTCATTGTATAGTGGTGGGGCGGGGGTGGGGGGGTACAACAGGTAGAATATGCAAACAAGGAGCTTTATCTTGAACACTTGATTTTGTTACCTGGGGCCCTGAGCCACCCTATACCAGTTTGATCTAAATAGGGTACAAGTAAGGGCAGAGGGAATGATTGCTGGAAAATGAATATCTGAGGTCATTTATAATGAGCTCCATGTTTACTAACCCCAACCTAATAAAATCTGAGTAATAAGGCTCCTATGACTTTTACTGTTTGGTAACACTTTTCATGTGTTGTCACACATTGTTGTTAGGAGAATTAAATGCTATCTGTGTGACTCCACTGGGAAAGAACAATTGGAAGCCTGTGGCTCAGTTTCTCCTGGACACTGCCCTAAGCACATTTTTCCTTTGCTAATTTTAACCTATATCCCTTTCACTGTAATAAACCACAATGATGAGTACAATTTTTCTAAGTTAATGTGAGTCCTTCTAATAAATTATCCAACCTGAGGCCAGTTTTGGGAATTGCCCCCCCCACCCACACACACACACACAACCATGTTTTCTTATTTTTCATACAACATAATTTTGTTAAGTTATGTGCGTTCCCACATCTCCTCCATTTCTCCCCACCCTCTCTCTATATATAAGCTCATCAGATATGAAATTAATTTACCACTATAAGCAACCATTTTGGCAAACTGTAAGAAAAGACAGGTGTGAAAATGAGAGTTACTTTTATTCAGACAAATGGAAGACAAGTCTATACAGCGGCCCAAAGGCAAAATATCAGTGGTTCTAGGAGGGAGACAAATTACCCTGGCATTTTTAGTTAAAGTTGGGCTGCTTCCTGGAATGCATAGATTTTTCCCCCCACATCTCTCATACCAAAGACAAAAGCCACATATTTTAAAGTATGTTTCTACAATAAAAAAATGCATGCATTAATTTTAAACATATATTGAAATGCATTAGTTTACATTTATTGGGTTTTCCCTCATACCTACACTGTAATTTGATGTTTCATAACTAAAATATCCACTCAGAAAAAAAAAATTGAACTCATCAAGTGAAACTTTGAACCGAGTTTTGACTTCCTGGCATTTTTAACACTTCCAGCTTATTTTCATCATCCAAAGCTATTGCAAAATGTTCTTGCCTATACAAAAGGACACAGAAAAAAGCTAGCATAAAATTTAAGGAGTAAGAAGAAGGAGCAAAGCCAATGTTATATCCTGAAATTCCTAATTCTCCTACACATTATGGGCTTAAGAATGTTCTGCCAGCCATGGTAAGATAACACAGAAGCAGTCTTATCCTTTGGTACCATTCTACCTCTTCCCTCTCAAGCTTCCCTAACTTCTTTTTGGAGAACCATACGCAGGATACTTTCCTGGCTTCTGGCCAAGATGGTACTGCAGGCACCTAATTTCTTTCCTCTTTATCAAATGTTGCACAACTTACTTCTTATCCTTAAGTAATTCCTATACTCTGCCATGTGTCTCTGGGTAGTAATAGGTAACAGGCTCACCAGATAAGGTGGCCAGATCTTGGCTCTCAAACAAGGTAGTCTAACTTTACTATTCAGTTCAGGATTACATTTGATTTACTCTAGAATAATTTTACTCCAGGTAGAGTACCCTAGAAGGAGATGAGAAAACTTGATCTGAAGCTCCAAACCTAAATAAAATCACTATAAAAGAGGAGTGCTTTCCTACTCAAATAACTTTCTCATACCCTTAGGTGAGAAATAATTTGCTGAAACCTGGCCTTAACTCAGCCCAAACCAGAAAATTGGGTATCTTTCCTTCCCCTTAAAGATACTACCTAGTTATTTGGTCATGCTGGGTATCATATTCAGCTCAATTTGGATTAGGAAATTTGATCTCCTGTCCAAGTGCTTTCTGCAAAATAGCAAAAGGTACAACACATTTTCCCAAATTTATTCTATTTGAGATAGTCACCATTCCATAAGCTGTGAACACTAAACATTCCCATAAACCAAGGGGCCATTATTTGTTTTTGATGTTTTTCTGTCCCACTTTCTCAGCAATTTATGTTCAAGCTTATATTAAAACATCCCTGCCCTTTCATTCAACATTCAAGTAACAAATTAGTTGTCATACAACCACTACATGCCACGCACTGTACAATTTGCTGAATTCTATTTCCCACTCAAACTCAGGTGTTTTTGGATGATGATAAGTTGTGGTGCTTCCCCTCCTAGATAACACATTTGCATTTTTATAGTGAACTTTAATTTTAATTATGAATTTATACATCATAGAAATGGATGGTAAAGAATATCTCTAGAAAGATATCTTTGATATATTTTCTAACACCCTTCAAATAATAATCTAGAAGTTGTCAACTAGTCTGCATACTAGTAAAAACAGCTAAACCTATGGTCACAATTTTTTTTCGAATCACCTTTTCAAATAACTATGCTTATACCCACCCTTGAGACCAAAAAATTCTCTGAAAATACCCTACCAAGCACTATACCATAGATAATTCAGAATAATTTCTGATTATGTGGACCCTTGTTCTATTGTAATATTGATTTCATTGAGTCTTAGAGCTCTCTTTAGATTAAAAGTACCTTCTCAGATGCTTCTCATAGGTCTGCAGATGAAGAATTTATATAGCAATCTTAAGTTAAAGGAACAGAACAACAATTGATGTTTATAACCCTGGCTTTGAGTAATTATGATGAAGTTAAATAATAATTAGCATACTATAATTAAGAAAAAGGAAAATTGGGAAGAAATTAAATTGTTTTAGAAATCTATCCCTATAAAATGAATTATATGCATTAAAACAGGCCTGGAAAGATGTTTACTTGGATGATATAATGATTACTTCTGGTGATAAGATTACGAACAATTTTTGGGAACATTTTGTTAACGATATATTTTATTTTTTTACAATAAACACATTATGTAACTATTAAGGTACTTTCAATCAAAACAATTAAAGTCTGTATGAATACTGAGGAGTATTTAAGGAAGTGGCTTTAAGGCACATAGACATTTAAAAATAATATTTTATTAAAGTATTGTAAGCACAGTGCCCAAAACAGAGAAAGTATATAATAAACATTCATATAGAATCAGAACTGTGCCTTCCTTTCTACACAAGCAATGATTAGCATTTCAGATGCATTTAGTTTGTACAGCTTAAATGCCTATATTTATTAGTAAGCTTTGAAATGGCCTTGTTTTGGATACTGCTCTTCTTCCAAATGTGTCCAATTTGTCAACTTTGGAAACTGGCTTAGAGTGTAATGAAAAAATCCTCTATTTGATTATATTAGTTTTGGTTTAGCAATATTGTTGAAGGATCGATCCATGAACATTAGTCTAAATCATCCAGATCTGACCCTAAACTCTCAAACCTTCCCATAAAAACATTAAGGCTTGGAATGTTACTGAAATAATCTCCTTGATTTCACTAGAAATTCTCTAATGCATGCTCTTTTTTAAATTCACGCATTACCATCAACGCTGGATGACTAGAGAATAAAAGATTTTGATCTCAGCAACAGGGTGAGCTTTCTTTGCAGCCATGCATTTTGAACCAATATTCAGATAAGAGTGCAGCATTGCAAAGCTGCTTAATTTGATATTAAAGCTATAAAGCTGTTTCTTTTGGCCACATTCTCTAATAAGCTAACAGAATTCATGAAAGCAATAATAATATTGTGTAGCATAAATCCAAAAGGGGAATGGGGTAGTGGTTGGAGTTTTGGTTACTGATGGGCATTCATTTTTTTTAAACAATCTTTTTTTTCTTGAGTTTGAAATGTAGCAATGTATTTTTAAAATGTAGTTTGAGAGGTCGGTAAGATGGCGACAGAGTAGAGAGCAGTGCTGATGGTGTTCTCGAGTACCAAAGAAGCTAGAGGACAAGATAAGGAGCGTGAGACGTCTTCGGGACCCTAGGAATTGGAACAGGCAGCATCTGGACACAGGGGAGCACAGCCCAGAGGCAGAGGAGACCTGCAGGACAGTAGGTGAGGCGTTCCCGACCAACAGGCCAGCAGGCCGAGGTCGGCTCTGGGTAGTGGCGGCTCTGCCCAGGGGGGCGAGTTTGACTGGGGCCAGCTCCGGGCTCCCTGGAGACTGGAAGTCTCAACAGTAAAGTGCGGGCAGCAAGGGCAAACACCATAGGGAACGCGGAATTGAACTCTTGCAGGGGAGGAACTGTGTGAGAGATTCATTCCAGCAACAGGGAGAGGAGGCTCCGTGCTCGGGGCTAGAGGAGGATGAGAAGAGTCCTGTGGGGAGCCAGAGCTGGGGAGCGGAAAGTGCACCGGCTGGGGCGGTGAGAGGGCCAAAAACGGTGCTGCTGGGCCACCAGGGAAACAGCAGCTAGAAGCCCCTGCAAGGGGGAAGGCCCAGCCATGCGCAACCACACAGGCCCCTAGGCTCCACGGAAACTCCAGGAAAGCCAGCAAGCCGGGAACTAGTAGCGGGGGCAACTGACCCACCATTGCCAGAGACAAAGGCCTCACCTCCCACGCCTGGGAGGGGCCCATCACACAGGCCTAGTAAAGGGCTCTGAGGAGCTGGTTGGCTTGGAGGAGTGGTGCCTGCCCAGGAAGGGCGGGACAGTGTAGGCAGACCCCAGACAGTGTTGACAGACAGGGGCGGCCTCCTTCCGGAACTGTGGGGGCTGGGCAAGTAATCACAGGGACCAGCAAAGTTGCGGGCTGCCCTATAGAAGTGCTGGGTGCTTGTATGAGGCAGGAACCTCTACCAGGAGTGGGAGTGGGCACCCTGCAGGCTCCAGAATACCGGCAGCCCTAAAACCCAGCCAGGCTGAGGAAGGCCCAGACTACCTGGGGGCGGACACTCAGAATCAGCCCTGAGTGTGACAATCAGAGGCCCTGCCACGCGACAAGACCAGCTAGAATATAGACTATAGACTGTAAAGTCCTGACCAAGAAAAAGAGGCAGACTCAGGAAAGAGATTGCTGCCAATCTCAAGCACCTGAGTTATACTGAGAGCAATATGAACTATGAATCCCCAACATATCCTTTGCAAAAATTAGTTCTCACGTATTCTTAATCCCCACCATACCTCAATCCACCTAAATACCCAAGACCCTCCCCCTACTCTCAAATTAAAGTCTACTCACTGTGGCTATAATGCATTCCCAGTCCTCAATCTAATTATTCCTCCCTTCCCCAGCCTTTCTGAACCCTTTCTTTATTCTTTTCTTCCTTCCACTTTTTTTTTTTTTTAATTTTTAAAAATTTTTTTTAAATTTTTTTCTTTTCCTTTTCTTCCTGGTAAAGCCCACAGGTTCTGGCTCCACCTGGACCAATCAGAAATCATAAAGGGGGAACACACAGCTAAAACCTTTATTAATACTGATTTCTCTTTGTCTTGTGACTTTCTCCCCCCCACTTTTTTTTTATTTTATTTTATTTTTTCTTTCTTTCTTTCTCCTTTCTTTCTCCCTGATAAAACCCACTGGTCCTGGCTCCACCTGGACCAAACAGAGACCATAAAGGGTGAACAGACACCTAAACCTTTACTTTATTAATATTGATTTCTCTTTATCTTGTGACTTTCTCCCTTTTTTTATTTCTTTTTTTTTTCCCCTCTGCTAAAAGCCCTCAGGTCCAGGCACCATCTGGACCAGTCAGGGATTATTAAGGGTGAACAGCCATCTAAACCCTTTCTTCGTATTATTATTATCGTTTTTATTTCTTTTTTCCTTTTGCTTTTTTTTGTTTGTTTGTTTGGTTTGGTTTTGTTTGGTCTGGTTTTTGGTTTTTTTGTTTGTTTTTTGTTTTTTGTTTTTGTTTTTGTTTCTGCTAAAAGCCCACAGGCCCAGAATACAACCAGACAGCCCAAATAAAGGACACACCAAGAACTGCAAGTGGAGAAAATCGGGAAGACGGCAACACTGAACTCCACAAATCTCCTATCACAGAAGGGTGCTCAACTAAGGCAAGGAAGCAAAGCAGGTTAACCCAAGGAAAGAACAAAAATAAATAAATAAACAAAGAGCAAGCAAGAACAGACACCCAAAATGGAGGAAAAAAGAATCAGTCCATCACCAAAAGGAAAGGAAGAATCCCCAGAAAGAACACAAAATGAAACAGAGGCATCTGAAATATCAGATAAGGAATTCAAAAGAATGATGATAGAGAAGCTCAGTGAGCTCAGCCACATCAAAGAAAACTGTAAACAACTCCAGGATAACTACAAAGAACTCCAGGGAAATTACAAAGAACTCAAAGGGAATTACCAAGAACTCCAGGGGAATTACAAAGAACTCCAGGGAAATTATAAAGAACTCCAGGGGAATTACAAAGAACTCCAAGGAAATTACAAAGAACTCCAGGGAAGTTACAAGGAACTTACTGAGAACTACAACAGCATGAAAAAGGACATGGAAACTATCAGTAAGTGCCAGGAGGAAATGAAGAATACAATTTCTGAATTGAAGAATACAGTAGAAGGAATCAACAGTAGGCTAGAGGAAGCAGAGGACCAGATCAGCCAGTTGGAGGATACTGTAGACAAATACTCCAAGACAGTACAAGAGAATAAAAAAAGGCTGAATAAGACTGAAGAGGGTTTAAGAGAGCTGCAGGACAACATGAAACGTAACAACATCCGTATCATAGGGATACCAGAAGGAGAAGAGGAACAAGGAATGGAAAACCTGTTCAAAAAAGTCATGATAGAAAATTTCCCTAACATGATGAGTGAAAACATTAATCAAGTTCAGGAAGCACAGCAGGTCCCAATGAGGATCAACCCAAACAGACCAACACCAAGGCACATTATTATTAAAATGGCTAATTTCAAAGACAAAGAGAGAATCCTAAAAGCATCAAGAGAGAAAAGACAAATAACATACAAACGGGCTCCAATAAGGCTATCAAATGATTATTCAACAGAAACAATTCAAGCCAGAAGGGAATGGCAAAAAGTATTTCAA
>PVIW01010852.1:0-41360 GCA_004026585.1 Noctilio leporinus
CTTGAATTTCACTAGTTGTTATTGGCCTATTGAGGCTTTCTGCTTCTTCTGGGTTCAGTTTTGGTAGATTATACCTTTCCAGAAATGTGTCCATTTCATCCAGGTTGTCATATTTTTTGTCATAGAGTTGTTTGTAGTAATTTCTTACAATCTTTTGTATTTCTGAGGTATCAGTTGTGATTTCCTCTCTTTCAGTTCTCATTCTGTTTATTTGGGTCCTCTCTCTCTTTTTCTTGATGAGTCTGGATAAGGGCTTGTCAATTTTGTTTATTTTTTCAAGGAACCAGCTCCTGGTCCTGTCGATCTTTGAATTGTAGTTTGAATCTCTGAGTGATTTAGTTCTGCTCTGATCTTGATGATTTCCTTCCTTCTACTTGCTCTGGGCTTTGTTTGTTGTTGCTCCTCTAGTTCCTGCAGCTTTGTGGTTAGGTCATTTTAATAAACTTCTTGTAACCTTTTTTGGAAGGCCTGTATTGCTATAAATTTCCCCCTGATAACTGCCTTTGCTGTATCCCATAGGTTTTGGGCTGTTGTGTGTTTATTGTCATTTGTTTCCAGGAACTTTCTGATTTCATCTTTGATCTCATTGTTGACCCCTTCATTGCTTAACAGGATGTTATTCAGTCTCCATGAGTTAGACAATTTTTGGGTATTTCCCTTGAATTTGGATTCTAGTTTCAAGCCATTGTGATCTGAGAAGATACTTTGTATGATTTCAATTTTCCTTTATTTGTGGAGGCATGTCTTGTGACATACCATGTGGTCTATCTTGGAGAATGATCCATGTGCATTTGAAAAGAATGTGTATTTTGCTTCTTTGGGGTAAAAGACTCTGTAGACATCAGTTAGGTCCATTTCCTCTAGAGTGTTGCTCAATGCCACAGCATGGGGATTTTTTTGGTAAGATCTGTCCATTATTGATAATGGGGTATTTAGATCCCCTACTATTAGTGTGTTGCTGTCTATATCCTTCTTGAAGTCCTTCAAGACTTTCCTTATATATTTTGGAGCTCCTACATTGGGTGTGTATATGTTTACCAGAGTTATTTCTTTTTAATGGATTTTTTCTCTTAAGTATTATGAAATGTCCTTCTTTATCTCTTTTTTCTGGCCTTCATTGTAAAATCTATTTTGCCTGAAATAAGTATTGCTACTCCAGCCTTTTTTTCATGTCCATTTACTTGATATATGTTTTCTCCTCCCCTCACTTTCAATCTGTGTTGATCTTTTGTTCTTAGGTGGTCCTCTTGAAGACAGCATATATGTGGATCATGTTTTCTTATCTATTTGGCTACCCTATGTCTTTTGATTGGCACATTTAATTGGTTTACAATTAAGGTTACTATTGATTGATACTTATTTATTGCCATATTTCCACTTTGTACCTGTGTTCCTCTTTGGCTTTCTCTGTTTCTTCATTTTTTTTTTCTTAAAGCACACCCTTTAGCATTTCTTGCAATGCTGGTTTGGTAGAGATGTATTATTTTAGTCTTCTTTTGTTTGGAAAACTCCATATTTCTCCTTCCATTTTGAGTGAGAGCTTTGCTGGGCAGAGTATTCTTGTTTGCAGGCCTTTGTTTACCATTACTTGGAATACTTTTTGCCATTCCCTTCTGGCTTGATTTGTTTTTATTGAATAGTCATTTGATAGCCTTATTTTAGCCCACTTATATGTTATTTGCTTTTGTCACATGATGCTTTTAGGATTCTTTCTTTGACTTTGAAATTTGCCATTTTAATTATAATTTGTCTTGGAATTGGTCTGTTTGCATTGATCTTCTTTGGGATCCTCTGTTCTTCCTGAACTTCAGTAACATTTTCGCTGATCATGTTAGGGAAATTTTCTATCTTTACTTTTTTGAACAGGTTTTCCATTCCTTTTATCTCTTTTCCTGGTATTCCTATGATACAGGTGTTACTATTTTTCATATTGTCCTGCAGGTCTCTTAAAACCTCTTCATTCTTGTTCAGCCTTTTTCATTCCCTTGTACTGTCTTGGAATAATTTTTAGGTTGTCCTCCAGCTCGCTGATCATGTTCTTTGCTTCCTCTATCCTCCTGTTGATTTCTTCTACTGTATTATTCAATTCAGAAATTGTATTTTTCATTTCCTTTTGGCTCTTACTGATGGTTTCTAAGCCCTTTTTAATGCTGGTGTAGCTCTCTGTAAGTTCCTCGTAACCTCCCTGGATTTCTTTGTAGTCCCCCTGTAGTTGTTTATAGTTTTCTTTGAGCTGGCTGGGCTCATTCGGCTTCTCTGTTATCATTCTTTTCAATTCTATATCTCATAGTTTGTTTGCCTCTATTTCATTTAGTGATCTTTCTGGGGATTCTTCCTTTCTTTTTCTTTCTTTCTTTCTTTCTTTCTTTCTTTTTTTTTTTTATGGATTGATTCTTGTTTTTCCTACTTTGGGTGTATGTTGTTGGTTGTTCCCCCCCCCCCTTAGATTAATCTGCTTTGCTTCTCTGCCTTTGTGGGGTACTTTTCTGTTTTAGCAGATTTATGGAGTTCTGTGTTGCAGTCTCCTAGATTTTCTTCACTTGTTGCTCTTGGGGTGGCTTTTATGTCGTTACCATGGGCTGTCTGGTTTTATTTTGGATTGGTTGCGTATGTTGCTCCTTTCCTTCCAGTTGACTGATTGAGAGACAATCCTTCTATCCTTTCTCATACACTGCTTTTGAGCTGCTCTCACAGAACCATGGAACACCCAGTTCCTCTAAGTCCCTGAAGTGAACTGGGATGCGAGAGATTTGATTCAGACACATTCATCACACGACCGGATCTACCTGAAGGCAACAACGACCAATTCCTTCCCCTTGCATCTCTGACAGGAAAAGAGTACACCATCACTTCAGCAAGAGGAGGAAAGGCCCCTTCTGTCCCTTTATTCTTCTTAACATCCCCTGTCTATAACCATCAATGTGTACTACGTTTTTCCCTTCACATCTAGACAATTTACCATTAAATTACTGTCTTCTCTCAGGTTCTCAAAACATAATACAAAGTTTTCTTTTCATTATATTAAAGGCCTGCATTAAAACATTTGTTCAAAGAATTATGCTTTTAAGTAATATGAATTGAAATATTACAAAACACATGCAAAAACATTTATAAACATACATAGTTTTACTTATATTTAAAGTAAATACTGGATTTTGAAGAGTAAATACAAAAAATTTAAAGTATGACATTAGCTTACATAATTACTACATGTTAAATGACAGTATTTTATTTATTTATTTATTTATTCTTGGTGGCTTTTAAAAAATTTAATTTTATTCCTGTTGTATTACATCCAGCTCCTTTTTGCTCCCCTCTGTGCTCTTCCCCACCCACCCACTCCTCCACAAAGTCAATCCCAAATGTGGTCCATGTCCATGCAACTTCCATACTAGGTTCTTGGCTAAACTGCTCCCCTTATTTGTCTCTTCCTCCGCTATACCCCCATCCCCCTTCTGACTCTCCACTGAAGGCTTATTCACTGTATTCATATATCTGGTTCTGTTTTGCTTGTTGTTAATTTTGTTCATTATTGTCCTATAATGGGTGAGATCATATGGTATTTGTCCTTCACTGACTGGCTTATTTCAAAAAGCATAATACTCTCTAGTTCCATCCATGTTGTTGCAAAGGATAGGAGTCCCTTATTTCTTTCTGCTGTGTAGTATTCTATTGTGAAAATGTACCAACATTTTTATTCCAATCATACACTGATAGGTACTTAGGCTCTTTCCAGCATTTGAATAGTGTAAATAATGCTGCTATGAATATAGGGGTACATAGGTTCTTCTGTATTGGTGTTTCAGGATTCTTTGGGTATAGTCCTAGTAGCTCAATTGCTGGATCAAAAGGCAATTCCATTTTTAGTTTTTTAAGGAAATCCCATACTGTTTTTTCATAGTTGCTGCACCAGCCTGCATTCCCACCAACAGTGCACCAGGGTTCCCTTTGCCCCACATCCTCGCCAATCATTGTTGTTTGTTGATTTATTGATGATTGCCATTCTGACAGGTGTGAGGTGGTATCTTATTGTGGTTTTAATTTGCATCTGTCTGATGGTTAGTGATATTGAGCATTCTTTCATATACCTCTGGGCCAACTGTATATCTTCCTCAGTGAGTTATCTGTTCAGGTCCTTTGCCCATTTTATAATTGGCCTGTCTGTCTCCCTGGTGTTGAGTCACATTAGTTATTCATATATTTTGGAGATACCCGTGTCTGAGGTATCATTGGCAATTATGTTTTCCTATACAGTTGGTTCCCCTTCAATTTTGCTGGAGTTTTATTTAGCTGAACAGAAACCTCAATTTTATATAGTCCCATTTGTTTATTTGTTCTTTGATTTTCTTTGCCCTTGGTGAAGTATCAGTATAGATATTTCTGCATAGAATATCAAACATTTTGTTGCCTGTTTCTCCAGGACCTTTATGGTGGCACTGTGTATGTTTAAATCCTTTATCCATCTTGAGTTTATTCTGGTGTATGATGTAATTTGGTGATCTAGTTTTATCTTTTTGCATATTGCTGTCCAGTTCTCCCAACACCACTTGTTGAAGAGACTGTTTTTATTCCATTTCATGTTTCTTCCCCCTTTCTTGAATATTGATTGACAATAGAGTCCTGGGTTTACTTCTGGGCTCTCTATTCTGTTTCATTGATCTATATGTCTATTCTTATGCAAGTACCAAAGAGTTTAGATGATAGTAGCCTTGTAGTACAGTTTGATATCTGGTATTGTGATTCCTCCTACTTTATTCTCCTTTCTCAAGATTGCTGTGGCTCTTCTTAGGCTTATTTTTTGCCACATAACATTTTTTTGAAGATTTTATTTATTATTTTCATAGAGAGAGGAAGGGAGAGGTGTAGAGAGGGAGAGAGACATCAATGTATGGTGATCTTTCATCTTAATCCAGCCATGGACCTGGCTGGAGACCTGGCTTTCAACCTGGTTATATGCACTATATAGGGATTCAAATCAGCAACCTTAGGGTTCACAGGCCAATGGCTTATCCCATGTGCTGCCTGCCAAGGATCATATAAATTTTTGGAGTATTTTTTTCTATCTATGTGAAGCATGGCATTGGTATTTTAAATGGGATTGCATTGAATCTATAGATTGCTTTAGGTATTATGGATGTTTTAATGATATTAATTCTTCCCATTCATGAACATGATATATAATTCCATTTATATACATCTTCCTTAATTTCTTTCTTCAGTGTTGTGTAGTTTTCTGAGTACAGGTTTTTACCTCCTTGGTTAAGTTTATTCCTAAGTACTATATTTTTCTTAGCGCTACATTAAATGGGATTTCTTTTCTAGCTTCCATCTCTCATGCTTCATTACTGGTATATAAGAATGCTTTTGATTTCTGAATATTGACTTTATATCCAGCTATTTTCCTAAATTTGCTAATTAGGTCAAATAAGTTTTTGGTGGACTCTATTGGGTTTTGTATGTACACTATCATGTCATCTGCAAATAATGACAGTTTGACTTCCTCCTTTCCAATTTGGATACCTTTCATTCATTTTCCTTCTCTTATAGCTATGGCTAAGACTTGCAAAACCATGTTGAACAGAAGGGGAGAAACTGGACAGTCTTGTTTTTTTTCCTAATCTTAGGGGGAAGGCTTTTAGCTTTTGCTCATTGAGTATGATGTTGGCTTTAGGTTTCTCTTATATAGCCTTTATTATGTTGTGGTATGCTCCCTCTATTCACATTTTGCTGAGTGTTTTTATCATAAATGGTTGCTGTAGTTTCTCAAATGCTTTTTGTGCATCTATTGATATGATCATATGGATTTTTCCCTCATTTTGTTGATGTGGTGTATTATATTGATTGGTTTGCAAATGTTGTAGCATCCTTGCATCCTTCGGATGAAACCCGCTTGATCATGGTGTATGATCTTTGGAATGTATTGCTGGATCTGGTTGGCCAATATTTAGTTGAGAATCTTAGAATCTATGTTCATCAGAGATATTGGCCTGTGGCTTTCTTTCTTAGTTGTGTCTTGACCTGGTTTTGGGATTAGAATAATATTAGCCTCATAGAAAGTGTTTGGGAGTCTTCCCTCTTGTTGGATATTTTGGAATTGGTTGAGGATGATGGGGGTTAGTTCTTCTGTAAATGTTTGGTAGAATTCACCTGTGTAGCCATTTGGTCGGGGCTCTTGTGCTTTGGGAGATTTTTGATAACTTCTTCAATTTCACTAGTTGTTATTGGCCTCTTCAGGCTTTCTGCTTCTTCTGGGCTCAGTTTTGGTACATTACACATTTCCAGAAATGTGTCCATTTCATCCAGGTTGTCTTTTTTTTTTTTTTTTTTGTCTTATAGTTGTCTGTAGTAATTTCTTACAATCCTTTGTATTTCTGAAGTATCAGTTGTGATTTCTCCTCTGTCATTTCTGATCCTGTTTATTTGGGTCCTCTCTCTCTTTTACTTAATGTATCTGGTGAAAGGCTTGACAATTTTATTTTTACAAAGAACCCGCTCTTGGACTAATTGATTGTTTGAATTGTAGTTTGAGTATCTAAGTTATTTAATTCTGTTTTGATTTTGATGATTTCCTTCCTTCTTCTTGCCCTGGGCTTTGTTTGTTGTTTTTTCTCTAGTTCTTGCAGCTTTATGGTTAGGTTGTTTTTATAAACTTCTATCCATTTTTAGGTAGTCCTGTATTGCTATCACTTTACCACTGAGGACTGCCTTTGTTGTGCCCCATTTGTTTGGGGCTGTTGTGTATTCATTGTCATTTGTTTTCAGAAACTTTTTTATTTCATCTTTGATCTCATTGTGTACCCATTCATCAGTTTAAAATGTATTCTTCAGTATCCATGAGTTAAAGTGCCGTTTTTGTTTTTTCCCTTGGGACTGGTTTCTTGTTTGAATACATTTTGATCTGAGAAGATGCTTGGTATGATTTCAATTTTCCTGTATTTTTGGTGGTTTGACTTGTGCCCTACCATGTGGTCTATCTTTTAAAACGTTCTTTGTGCTTTTGAAAATAATGCACATTTTGCTTCTTTGGGGTGAAATGTTCTGTATATATCATTTAGGTATATTTCCTCCAGTGTGTTGTTCCATACCACAGTATCCTTGGTGTTTGTTTGTCTGGAAGATCTGTCCATTGTTGATAATGGGGTATTAAAATCCCCTATAATGAGAGTGTTGCTGTCTATATCCTTCCCGAAAAGCTCCAAGGTTGGGTGCATATATGTAACTGGAGGTCTATCCTCTTGGTGAATTGCTCCCTTACCTATTATGAAATGTTCTTCTTTGTCTCTCTTTTTTTTCTTATTTTTAAAAATTTTATTGTTGTAGTGCTACTTCCATCCACTTTTTGTTCCCCACTGTCCCCCTCCCCACCCAACCAATCCCCCCAAAGTCAATCCCACCTGTTGTCCGTATCCCTGGTTCATTTATACTAGGTTCTTGTCTAAGCTGCTCGCCTTCCTTGCCTCTGCCTCATCTCTCCCCACAACCCCTTTCCCCCTGACCACTGAATGCCTATTCACGTATTCATATATTTGGTTCTGTTTTACTTCTTGTTAGTTTTGTTCATTATTGTCCCGTAATGGGTGGGATCATATGATATTTGTCCTTCACTGATTGGTTTATTTCACTAAGCATAATACTCTCGAGTTCCATCCATGTTGTTGCAAAGGGATGAGTGCCCTCTTTCTTTCTGCTATATAGAATTCCATTGTGTAAATGTACCAAAGTTTTTTGATCCAATCATCCACTGATGGGCACTTAGGCTGTTTCCAGCACTTGGCTATTGTAAATATTGCCGCTATGAAGATAGGTGTACATAGGTTCTTCTGAATTGGTGTTTCAGGATTCTTTGGGTATAGTCCAAGTAGTGGAGTTGCTGGATCAAAAGGCAGTTCCATTTTCAGATTTTTAAGGAAACCCCATACTGTTTTCCACAGTGGCTGTACCACCATATATTCCCACCAACAGTGTTGAGGGTTCCCTTTGCCCCGCATCCTCGCCAGCAATTGTTGTTTGTTGATTTGTTGATGATTGCCATTCTGACAGGAGACAGGGGGTATCTTATTGTGGTTTTAATTTGCATCTCTCTGATGACTAGTGATGTTGAGCATTCTTACATATGCCTCTGAGTCCTTTGTATATCTTCCTCAGTGAGTTGTCTGTTCAGGTCCTTTGCCCATTTTTTAATTGGGCTGTCTGTCTCCCTGGTGTTGAGTCACATTAGTTCTTTATGTATTTTGGAGATCAGACCCTTGTCTGAGGTATCCTTGGCAATTATGTTTTCCTATAAAGTTGTTTCCCTTTGAATTTTGCTGATATTTTCTTTAGCTGAACAGAAATGTTTCAATTTGATACAGTCTCATTTGTTGATTCGTTCTTTGACTTCCTTTGCCCTTGGTGAAGTATCAGTGAACATATTTCTGCGTAGGATATCCAAAAGTTTACTGCCTATATTTTTCTCCAGGACCTTTATGGTGGCACTGCTTATGTTTAAATCCTTTTTCCATCTTGAGTTTATTCTGGTGTATGGTGTAAGTTAGTGGTCTAGTTTTATCATTTTGCATGTTGCTGTCCAGTTCTCCCAACATCATTTGTTGAAGAGACTGTTTTTACTCCATTTGGTGTTCCTTCCCCCTTTGTCAAATATTAGTTAACCATAGTGTCCTGGGTTAATTTCTGGGTTCTCTATTCTGTTCCAATGATCTATATATCTATTCTTACGCCAGTACCAGGATGTTTTGATGACAGTAGCCTTGTAGTATTGTTTGAAGTCCGGTATTGTGATTCCTCCTACCTTGTTCTTCTTTCTCAAGATTGCTGTGGCTATTAGTGGGTGTTTTTGGCTCCATATAAATTTTTGAAGTATTTTTTCTATTTCTGTGAAATCTGTCATTGGTATTTTAATTGGGATTGCATTGAATATGTAGATTGCTTTGGGTAGTGTGGACATTTGAATGATGTTAATTCCTTCCATCCACGAACATGGTATATGCTTCCATTTATTTGTATCTTCCTTGATTTCTTTCTTCATTGCTGTGTAGTTTTCTGAGTACAGGTCTTTTACCTCCTTAGTTAAGTTTATTCCTAGGTACTTTATTTTTCTTGTTTCTATGGTAAATGTGATTTGTTTTTCGCTTCTATTTCTGTTGTTTCATTATTGGTATACAAAAATGCTTTTGATTTCTGGATATTGACTTTATACCCAGCTATTTTGCTAAATTTGCTTATAAGGTTGGGTAACTTTTTGGTGGAGCCTATTGAGTTTTGTATATACACTAACATATCATCTTCAAATAATGACAGTTTGAATTCCTCCTTTCCAATTTGGATACTTTAATTCCTTTTTCTTCTCTGATGACTATGGCTAGCAATTCTAAGACAATGTTGAATAGAAGTGGAGTAAGTAGACAGCCTTGTCTCATTCCTGATCTTAGGGGGAAAGCTTTTAGTTTTTGTCCATTAAGTATGATGTTGGCTTCAGGTTTTTCATATATGGCCTTTATGATGTTGAGGTATTCTCCCTCTGTTCCCATTTTGCTGAGGGTTTTTATCATAAATGGTTGCTGCACTTTATCAAATGCTTTTTCAGCATCTATTGATATGATCATATGGTTTTTATCTTTCAATTTGTTGATGTGGTGTATTACATTTATTTATTCATGAATGTTATACCATCCTTGCATCCTTGGAATGAAACCCACTTGATCATGGTGTATGATCTTTGTAATATACTGCTGAATCCTGTTGGCCAATGTTTTGTTGAGAATTTTAGCATCTATGTTCATCAGAGATATTGGCATGTAGCTTTCTTTCTTAGTTATGTCTTGCCTTGGTTTTGGGATTAGAATAATATTGACCTCATAGAAAGAGTTTGGGCGTCTTCCCTCTTCCTGAATTTTTTGGTATAGTTTGAGGAGGATAGGAGTTAGTTCTTTTTTATATGTTTGGTAAAATTCTCCTGTGTAGCCATCTGGTCCAGGGCTTTTGTGCTTTGGGAGATTTTGGATTACTTCTTTAATTTTACTAGTTGTTATTGTCCTATTCAGGCTTCTTCTGGGTTCAGTTTTGGTAGATTACAGGTTTCCAGAAATGTATCTATTTCATCCAGGCTGTCATATTTATTGTCATATAGTTGTTTGTAGTAATTTCTTATAGTCTTTTGTGTTTCTGAGGTATCAGTTGTGATTCCCCCCCTGTCAGTTCTGATTCTTTTTATTTAGGTCCTCTCTATCTTTTTCTTGATGAGTCTGGGTAAAGGCTTGTCTATGTTGTTTATTTTTTCAAAGAACCAACTCCTGGACTTGTTGATTCTTTGAATCATAGTTTGAGTCTCTAAGTTATTTAGTTCTGCTCTGATCTTAATGATTTTCTTCTTTCTTCTTGATCTGGGCTTTGTTTGTTGTTGCTCCTCTAGTTCATGCAGCTTTATGGTTAGGTCGTTTTTATAAACTTCTTGTGATCTTTTTAGGAAGGCCTGTATTGCTATAAATTTCCCTCTGACAACTGCCTTTGCTGTATCCCATAGATATTGGGCTGTTGTGTGTTCATTGTCATTTGTTTCCAGGAACTTTTTTGATTTCATCTTTATCTCAGTTTTACCCATTCATTGCTTAAAAGCATGATATTCAGTGTCCATGAGTTAGAGAATTTTTAATTTTTTCCCTTGAGTTTGGTTTCTAGTTTCAAGCCATTGTGATCTGAGAAAATGCTTTGTATGATTTCAATTTTCCTGTATTTGTGGAGGCTTGTCTTGTGACATACCATGCGGTCTATCTTAGAGAATGATCCATGTGCATTTGAAAAGAATGTGTATTTTGCTTCTTTCGGGTAAAAGGCTCTGTATACATCAGTTAGGTCCATTTCCTCTAGAGTGTTATTCAATGCCACATCTTTGGGGATTATTTGTTTGGAAGATGTGTCCATTGTTGATAGAAGGTATTAAAATCCCCTACTATTAGTGTGTTGCTGTCTATATCTTTCTTAAAGTGTTTCAAGATTTTCCTTATAAATTGCAGAGCTTCTATGTTGGGTGCGTATATATTTATCTGAGTTATTTCTTCTTGATGGATTGTTCCCTTAAGTATTATGAAATCTCCATCTTTGTCCCTTTTTATGGCCTTCACTGTAAAATCTATTTTGTCTGGAATAGTCATGGCTACTCCAGCTTTTTTTGTGTGTCCATTTGCTTGATATATATTTTTTCCATCCCTTCACTCTCAATCTGTGTCGATCTTTTGTTCTGAGGTGGGTCTCTTGAAGACAGCATTTATGTGGGTCATATAGTTTTATCCACTCGACTACCGTATGTTTTTTGGTTGGTGCATTTAATCCATTTACATTTAATGTTATTATTGATTGATATTTATTCATTGCCATTTTCTCCCTTTGTGTCTGTATTCCTCTTTGGCTTTCTCTGTTTCTTCATTTTATTTATTTATTTATTTATAAAGTAGACCCGTTAGCATTTCTTGCAATGCTGGTTTGGTAGAGATGTATTCTTTTAGTCTTTTTTTTTTTTTTTTTTGTCTGGGAAACTCCTTATTTTTCCTTGTATCTTGAGTGAGGGCCTTGCTGGGTAGAATATTCTTGGTTGCAGGCCTTTGTTTACCATGACTTGAAATACTTTTTGCCACTCCCTTCTGGCTTGAATTGTTTCTGTTGAATAATCATTTCATAGCCTTTTTGGAACCCCCTTATATGTTATATGTTGTTTCTCTCTTGATGCTTTTCGGATTCTCTCTTTGTCTTTGAAATTAGCCATTTTAATAATAATGTACCTTGGTGTTGGTCCGTTTGGGTTGATCTTCATTGGGACCCGTTGTGCTTCCTGAACTTGAGTAATGTTTTCACTCATCATTTTAGGGAAATTTTCTATCATGACTTTTTTGAACAGGTTTTCCATTCCTTGTTTCTCTTCTCTTTCTGTTATCCCTATGATACGGATGTTGTTACATTTTATGTTGTCATGCAGCTCTCTTAAACCCTCTTCAATCTTGTTTAGCCTTTTTCATTCTCTTATACTAACTTGAAATATTTTTCTATGTTGTCCTCTAACTCCCTGATCCGGTCCTCTACTTCCTCTAGCCTACTATTGATTCCTTCTACTGTATTCTTCAATTCAGAAATTGTATTCTTCATTTTCTCCTGGCACTTATTGATAGTTTCTATGTCCTATTTAATGCTGTTGTAACTCTCAGTAAGTTCCTTGTAACTTCCCTGGGGTTGTTTATAGTTTTCTTTGAGCTGGCTAAGCTCATTGAGCTTCTCTATCATTATTCTTTTGAATTTCTTATCTGATATTTCGGGTGCCTCTGTTTCATTTGGTGGTCTTTCTGGGGATTCTTCCTTTCCTTTTGGTGATGGACTGACTTTTTTTCCCTCATTTTGGGTGTCTGTTGTTGCTTGCTTTTTGTTTTTTGTTTTTTTCCTTGGATTAATCTGCTTTTCTTCCTTGCCTTATTTGAGCACCCTTCTGTGTTAGGATATTTGTGGAGTTCAGTGTTGTAGTCTCCCAGATTTTCTCTACTTGTTGTTCTTGGTGTGGCCTTTATTTGGGCAGTCTGGTTGTATTATGGACATGGTCTCCTACAGGTCTCCACTGCCTCTGGGCTGTGCTCCTCTGAGTCCAGATGCTGACTGCTCCAAATCTTAGGGACCTGAAGACATCTTGCTCTCCCTGTGCTATCCTCCAACTACTCTGGTACTCAACAACACCATCAGCACTGTTCTCTACTCTGTTACCATCTTTGATCCTCTGTTATGAATTCTTTTTCTGATATATCATGTGTCTCTGTTTCATTTGGTGATCTTTCTGGATAATCTTTCTTTCTTTTTGGTGATGGACTGATTCTTTTTTTCTCCATTTTGGGTGTCTGTTATTGCTAGTTTTGGGGTTTTTTTCCCCTTGGATTAATCTGCTTTGCTTCCTTGCCTTAGTTGAGCACCCTTCTGTGTTTAGGAGAATTGTGGAGTTCAGTGTTGCTGTCTCCTAGATTTTCTCTCAGTTTTATTTCTTCCTTTCCAATTTGTATGCCTTTCATTCCTTTCTCTTGCCTAATCACTGTAGGTAGATATTCCAATATTATGTTGAATTGAAGTGGAGAGAGTAGACACCATTGTCTTTTTCCTGATGCTTGATATAATTTCGGTTTTCTTGCATTTGTTGAGGCTAGTTTGTGTCCTATCATTTGCCTATCTTTGAGAATGTTCTATATGTATTTGCAAAGAATGTGTATTTTTCTTCCTTTGGGTGAAAATTCTGTATTTCAATTAATTCCACTTGATTTATAGTGTTATTCAATGCCACAATTTCCTTGGTGTTTCTTTGATTGAATGATCTGTGCAGCGTTGACAATGGGATATTAAAATATCCTACTATAAACCTGTTGTTGTTGATATGTTTCTTGAAGTCCTTCACGATTTTTCTTATATATTTGGTTGGTCTTATATTGCGTTCATACATGGTATGTCACAAAAATATTGAGTCAATGTCAATAAAATTCAAATAGTTTGCATGGCTGATACTTTAGGGACATACATCTTTTATGTTTACAAATATTATATCTTCTTGATGGATTGTTCCATAAAGTATTATGAAATGTTTGTCTTTGTCTCTTTTAATGGCCTTTGTTTTGAAATCTATTTTGTCTGATACTGGTATTGCTACCCTAGCCATTTTTTTTATGTCCATTTCCTTAAATGTTTTTTTCCATGCCTTCACTTTAAGTCTGTGTAGGTCTTTTGTTCTTAGGTGGGTCTCTTGTAGACAGCATATATGTGAGTCATATTTTCTTATCCAGTTAGTTGCCCTATATCTATTGATTATTAATTGGAACATTTAAGCCATTTACATTTAGGATATTTGATAGGTACTTATTTCTTGTGATTTTTCCTTTGTGCCTGTGTTCGTTCTCTCTCTCTCTCTCCCTTCCTCTCACTCTCTCTCCCTCCCTCCCTCCTTCTCTCCATCTCCTTAAACTGGTCTCCTTAGCATTTCTTGCAATGCTGGTTTGGTGGAGATATATTCTTTTAGCTTACTTTTGTCTGGGAAACCTTTTATTTTACCTTCCATTTTGAATGAGAGCCTTGCTGGACATAGTAGTCTTGGCTATAGGCCTTTGCTTTTCATTGCTTAAAGTATTTTTTTGTGATTTCCTTCTGGCTTGTATTGTTTCTGATGAGAAATCTGCTGATAGCTTTATCAGAGCTCCCTTGTATATTATTAGCTTTTTTGCTGCCTTTAGGATTCTCTCTGTTTTTGAATGTTGTCATTTTAATCATGAAGTGTCTTGGTGTGGGCCTCTTTGGGTTCATTTTCATTGGGACCCTCTGTGCTTCCTGGACTTGGGTAATTTTTTCTCTCACCATGTTTGGGAAGATTTGTATCATTACTTTTTCAGACAGGTTTTCTATCTCTTGATCCTCATCTTCTCTTTCTGGTATCCCTATGGTAACAATGTTACTATGCTTCCTACTTCCCTGCAGCTCCCTTAAAACCTCTTTATTTTTCAATCTTTTCTCATTGTTTCACTGTCTGGGAACTTTTCTATGCTGTCCTCCAATTCATTTATCCTATCCTCTGCCTCTTCTAGCCTGTTTTTGATTATTTCTACTGTCTTCTTCAATTCAGAATTTGTATTCTTCATTTCTTCCTGGTTCTTATTGATAGTTTCTATGTCTTTTTTATTTTTATATATTTAAAGATTTTACTTATTATTCCTTGAGAAAGAGGGGAAGGGAGAGAGATGCAGAGAGACATCAATGTATGATTGCCTTTCACCTGCCTCCATCTATGTCCTTTTTTTTTTTTAATTTTATTGTTGCTGTATTACATCCATCCCCTTTTTGCTCCCCTCTGTCCCCCTCCCCACCCACCCTTTCCCCCCAAAGTCAATCCCACCTGTTGTCCATGTCCATGGTTCCTTTATACTAGGTTCTTGTCTAAGCTGCTCCCCTTCTTTGCCTCTACCTCCCCCCTCCCCCCAACCTCGTTCCCCCTGACGACTGAAGGCTTATTCCTTGTATTCATATACTTGGTTCTGTTTTACTTGTTGTTAGTTTTGCTCATTATTGTCCCGTAATGGGTGAGATCATATGATATTTGTCCTTCACTGACTGGCTTATTTCACTAAGCATAATACTCTCCAGTTCCATCCATGTTGTTGCAAAGGGTACAAGTTCCTTCTTTATTTCTGCTATATAGAATTCCATTGTGTAAATGTACCAAAGTTTTTTGATCCAATCATCCACTGATGGGCACTTAGGCTGTTTCCAGCACTTGGCTATTGTAAATAGTGCTGCTATGTGTAATTTTTAGTAAGCTCCTTGTAGCTTCTCTGGAGCTCTTTGTAGTTTTCTTTGAGCTTGCCAAGTTCATTGAGCTTGCTTACAACCATTACGTTGAATTTCATGTCTGATAGTTTGCTTGCCTCTATTTAATTTATCAGTCTTTTGGGGGATTCCTCCTTTCCTTTTGGTCAGTTATGATTTCTTTTTCTCCCCATTTTAGTTGTATCTTCTTGTTTGTTTTTACTTTCTTAGATTAATGTGCTTTGACTCTCCACTTTCAAGGTGTGGACTTCTATGGTCAAAGGCCTGTGGGATTCAGTGATGCAATCTCCTAGATTTTCTAAACTTTCTGCTCTTGATATGCTCTTTATGCCATCTATTTGGGGTTTTTGCTGTTGTTGTTGTATTTTGAATTTTATTGGTATGTTGCTCTTTGGTGTTTCTTTCCCTCTGGCTAACTGATTAGGGCCACTCTTTCCATCATAACTCATATATTTTTATTGAGCTGCTACTAAAACATAACCACCATTCCAGGCAAAATAACCACACTTTCAAATATATCCTAAACCCTCAATCACACTTTCAAATGCATATGAGCCAAGCTGAATATCCACACCCTTAAAGACAACCCCAGCACTTAATCACACTCTCAGCTACAAATAAGCCAGTATTAATATGAATGTAAAGTGATTAAAACTATTATAAGAGAGAAAAAACAACTGAGTTGGCTGGCTGAATTATAAATGATTTTTGAGTGGTGTGAGGGAGGATCAATGATAGTAATGAGAGTGGCAGGGTGATGAGAGAAAGAAAGCAAATTTACAAATTTACATCTTGCATAGATATGAGGGGGAGAATCAAAATGCAGTGAGAAAGGGCAAGTATACAACATTAAGCAGAAGCAGAAGTTTATATATATATATATAGATATAGATATAGATATAGATAGATATATAGATATAGATATAGGTATAGATATATGTGTGTGTGTTTGTGTGTGTGTAATGTGTGAGTAAACAAACATACATAAAGAAACTAAAATAAGAAAGTTGAATTTTAAAAAATAGTGAAAAAGCAGAGGGGAACAAAAAGGGGATGGATGTAATACAACAACAATATTTGTTTTTTAAAAGTTAGTAAAAAAAGGAACCAAATTAGTACATAAGTTTCACCACAGCACTATGAACAAGTTATGAGCTACAATATTATAGATAAGATGAGAGTGTGAGGAGAAAAGAGAGAAAGAGAGCTTAAGAGATGTCTTGGGGAAAGAGAAGTGATTTTGAGGTGATACAGGGAAGAGGAACACTAAGAATGAGAAGTTAGGTTCAAAGTAAGACAGGGAAAAACTCAAATGGGAAATGAAAGTAGGAAAATGATAGAGGGAGGTATGATTGGAGTAGGAGATAGGGATGCTAAGATTTGAGATTTGAAATGCCAGAATAGTGAAGCTCAATAAACAAGTCTGCAAAGATGCTGCAACTGCATCCCTATCTACACTCAATAAGCACTGATTGATCAAGGTGGAGAGAGAACAAGTTTTTGTTTTTATTTTTCATTTTTCTCTTTATTTTATTTTTATTTTTTAAAAAAGATATATTCATTATTTTTAGAGAGAAGGGCAGGGAAAGAGGAAGAAGGGTAGAGAGATATCAGTGTATGGTTGCCTTTCACCTGCCTCCATTTTTTTCTTTATTTTTTTATGAACAGGAAAAAAAGTGTGTGTGGTGACTCATGACAAAAAATGGTTTTGGGAGGCTGGGGAAGGGAGAAATACTTTGAGTGGGGAATGGAAATGAGTCTTAGTGGGAGAGATAAAAGATTTTAAAACAAAAGTAAGAAGAGGAAATCAGGTGGTAAAATGAAATGAGAGAAGAGAGGTGTAAAATATGGGATTTGAGATACACTATGACAAAAACACTATTTACTTAAAATGCACTAATTATGAGGACAAAAAATGGCTGTTAAGAAGAATATGTTAGAGAATAGCAATTCATGGAAAAGGTCACAGTGTAACTAATCCCCTTATTATCTTTTTTTTTTTTTTTTTTTTTTTCCTTCTCTTTTCTGGCTTTGCCTCTGGTGAAGCCAGATAATTCTCCAGTCTGGGCCTAAACAGGTTGCTTGAAACTCACAGATATCTATTTCCTGGGCCTGTCTGTTTTATTGATCAAGTTTCTCTGTAATTTGTAGTCAGGCTCCATCCCCTTGGTGTAGGGGCCAGCAAATCCTATGGGTGGGCTATGACTTTCAGTGAGGCTGATATCATTTATAGGGTAATGGTTCAAGTGACAAATGGCTGCTGTAGCCTAGGGGGATGAACTGGCTCTGGGAACCTGTCTGATACTCTACCAGCTTTCCTCCTGGCCTGGGCCCAGGGAAAGTAGGTGCACATGTGACCCTGCATGCCCTTCCAAAAAGGGTTTCCCACTCATTGCTACCCTTGTCTTCCAGAAGAACCAGTGTGTAAGTTCACCAATAAGGGCATGAATGCCCTGGACCTCTGCCACACCTTAGTTCTGTACTTTGGCCTGCTCCAAAACTCACACACTTTCTCACAGTCAGGGTCTGTCTGGTCACACTGTGGCAGAAATGCTATTTTCCAATCTTCCCAAGCTTGTACCAACTGTCCATGCTTCCCGTCATGTCACTATCTGGTTAATGAGCAGTTCCAAAATTGCCCCTAAATGGGGTATGCAGCAGTGTTGGTCCAGTAGCCCCTGTGACTTTGTTCAGAAGCTGTAGGCCTAGGAGCCACCATGATCCTTGGGGCTCAGGGAACTTGTGCTACCGCCTTGGGTCATACCAACTAGCTGAACTCTGATCTCTCAAGCAGTCACTCCTGGAATTTAGTGGCTTCCTGCACAGACTCCAGGCAACTTTCTCCTATATGTGCTTTGTGCCTAATCCTCCAGCATCTGGGAAACCAGAGCAAGCTCTTAGGACTGCCAGCTACCCTGCTGTCATCTGCCAGGAGGTTGTTTTTTTCTTTATTTTTATTACTGCTTTAATTTCACTGGTCTGTTGAGTTTTTCTGCTTCTTTTTCATTCAGTTTTGGGTGATTGTATGCTTTCAGGAATTTTTCCTTTTCACCTAGGTTGTCCAGTTCCCTAGCATACAGTTGGTCATTTTAAGTTCTTATAATTTTTTGTATTTCCATGGTATTGATTTTAGCTTCTCCTTTTGCATTTTTTAATTTTATTTAGTTGGGTCTTCTCTCTTTTATTCTTTGTGACTCTGGTTAAAGGTTTGTTAATTTAAAATATTTTCAGTGAACTATTTCCTAAATTCATTGATTCTTTGGGTTGTTCATTTAGTCTATGCAATTTTCTGCTTTGATCTTGATTATTTCCTTTCTTCTACTCACTCTAGGTTTCATTTGTTATTGTTTTCTGATTATTTTAGATGTAGAATTGGTTGTTTATTTGAGATTTTGCTATCTTCTTCATGTAGTCTTGTATTGCCTTTACTGTGTCCTACAGGTTTTGGTTTATTTTGTGTTCATTTTAATTTTTTTCCAGATAATTTTTATTTCTTTCTTGATTTCATTGTTAACACATTCATTCTTTAATAACATTTATTTTAGTCTCCACATATTTAAAACTTTTTTCCTTGAGGTTTGTTTCTAGTTTCAAGCCATTTTGATCTAATGAGATGCTTGACATAATTTCAATTTTCTTGAATTTGTTGAGGCTTGTTTTGTGTCCTACTATGTGGTCTATCTTTGAAAATGATAAATGTGTATTTGAAAACAGTGTATACTTTGCTTCTTTGGAGTGAAATGTACTATAGATATCAATTAAGTCCATTTGATCTAGAGTATTGTTCAATGTAACAATACCCTTGTTGATTCTTTGGAAGATCTGTCCATTGTTGACAATGGAGTATTAAAATCTCCCATGATGGCTGTATCAATTGTGATCTCTTCCTTAAAGTTCTCCAAGATTTTCCTTATGTATTCAGGTGCTCTTATGTTGAGTGTATATATATTTACAAAGATTATATCCCCTTGTTGAACCACTGACTTAAGAATTATGTAGTGCTCTTATTTGTCTTTGTTATCATATTTGTTTTGAAGTCTATTTTGTCCTATGTAAGTATCATTACTCCAATCTTTATTCCATGTTTATTTGCTTGAAATATTTTTTCCCATCTCTTCACTTTCAGCCTGTGTATATTTTTTGCTCTGAAGTGGGTTTCTTATACATAGCATATATGTGGATCATGTTTTCTTTTCTATTCCTCTACCCTATACCTTTTGAGTGGAGCACTTAATCTATTTACATTATGGTTATTATTTATAAGTACTTGTTCATTTCCTTTTCCTTCTTTGTACCTGTGCCTCCCCATCTCTTCTTTTTCTTAAAGCAATCCCTTTAGCATGTGGTGCTGGCTTGGTGGACCTGTATTCCTCTAGCTTTCTTTTGCCTGGGAAGATCTTTATTTGCCTTCCATTTTAAATGAACATTTTTTTCTGGATATAGTACTCTTCACCGCAAGTCATAGTTATTCATTGCTTGGAATATTTCATGCCAATCACTTCTGGCTTGTAGTGTTCCTGCTGAGAAGTCAGCTGATAGTCTTATCTGAGCACTCTTGTATGTTACTAGCAATTTGATTTCTCCAATGCTGCTTTTAAAATTCTATCTTTGTCTTTAAATTTTTTAAATATATTTGATTTATTTTGCTATTACAGTTGCCCCAATTTCCCCTCTTTGCTCCCCCCGACCCAGTACCCTATTTCCTCCAGCAATGACCCTCTTAGTTCATGTCCATGAATCATGCATATAAGTTCTTTGGCTTCTCCATTTCCTTATTCTTCTTAACATCCCCCTGTCTATTCTGTAACCACCAATGTGTACTTTTTTTCCCCTTTCACATCCATACAATTCACCATTTAATTACTGCCTTCTGTCAGCTTCTCAAATCATATTAATACAAAGTTTACTTTTCATTATTCCAAAATGCCTACACTAATTAATTTGTTTAAAGAATTACTCTTTTAAGTAATATGAATTGTAATATTACCAAACACATGTAAAAATACACTTACACTCATACATATTTTTACACATATTTAAAATATATACAGGATTTTGAAGAGTTAATACAAAAAAATTAAAATATGCCAAGTTTACATGATTATTACATGTTAAATGATAGTATTTTAGATATATTGTAGCAAAATTAAGCAATTTTTTTTCTTCAATACTTATTTTACTCTGGAGTGCTATTTTTGTGAAATATATCACAGAAATGGTGTATTGCAGAGCTCATTTTGTGAAAGTTGTCCTAGAGACAATGCCAAACCCATAGTAAAAAATGAATTTGGTTTTTGAGTCAGAACCTCCCCACTCCGATAATACAACTCAACTTTATTTTAAGCTACTGGAACTACAACTTATTCTTTTTGGAGTTTTGCATCTTAAATAGTAGATTTGTTTGTTTATTTATTTATTTATTTAGTCTGTGCACAAGTCTTACTTCTTTCAATGCCCTCTGTTTTTCCTCTACATGTGCTTTACAAGTTGAAGCCTTCAGAAATAAATGGAACTTGCAGTGCTCTGCCAGTCCCCAGAGTAGAAATTACTATGTCTACTAAGTTGAGGTAAAAAATAAAAATTCCTAGGACTTAAATAATTTTGTAAGAATAGTATTCTAGCTGTTTTTTTGAACTTGTGGTTGACTTCCTATGTGGTCCTAAACCCCTGAAGTATTTCAGAGTCTGTTGAGGGAGAGATTAGGTATGTTCACATTTCAATAATAAAGTTTACTATAGCATTAATTCCTTTTCCCAAGCATCCCCAGTTTGGGGGCCTTCATAAGTGGAAATGTATTATTTCCACAATTCAGTTGAAAGGAATCTCATTTAATTTACATGCTAATATGAGAATATATATTGTCTACGTACGTGAATCATATAGTTTAGTAGTTTGCAAATTCCATCCAAATTGGTCTTCATTCTCAGCATCTTTTTTAACCTAAAGATTGACACACCCATGACCAGTTGGTTGCTATTTAAAACATAAATTGCTAACAAAATCTATATATTACACATGTACAAATAAGCACATATTTTGTAAGAGTGAATATGAAAGACAGCATGTCTTCTATGTAATAGACATCCACATTTTCTTAGGTTTCTCTTCTTCCTTAACTGCATTTGATTTTTCTGAGTTATTGCAAGTAATCTGATTTTGCCATGTTGTGAAATGCTTCCAATATAAGAAAACTTAACCTGCAGTAATACAGATGAAAGTAATATACAAAAGTGTACCTTATTTGGTAAAATGTATTTATAATAAGATCACTCTAAAGCATTCATAAGTTAAAGTTGGTTCTTATCTATTCAGCTACCCTATGTTTTTTGATTGGTCATTTAATTCATTTACCTTTGTACCTATATTCCTGTCTGGCTGGCTGTTTCTTCATCTTCTTAAAGCAGACCCTTTAGCACCTCTTGCAATGCTGGTTTAGTGGAGATGTATTATTTTAGTCTTCTTTTGTCTGGGAAGCTCCTTATTTCACCTTCCATTTTGAATGAGAGCCTAGCTGGATAGAGTATTCTTGGTTGCAGACCTTCATTTTTCATTGCTTGAAATACTTTTTGCTACTCTCTTCTGGCTTGTTGTGTGTTTGTGGAGAAATCAGCTGGTAACCTTATGGGAGCCCCTTTGTATGTTATTAGTTGTTTCTCTCCTGCTGCTTTTAGGATTCTCTCCTTGTCTTTGAAATTTGCCATTTTCATGATGATGTGTCTTGGAGTGGGCCTGTTTGGGTTCATCTTCTTTGGGACCCTCTGTGCTTCCTGAGTTTGCATGCCTTTTTCTCTCCTCAAGTTAGGAAAGTTTTCTGTCCTTACTTTTTTCAACAAGTTTTCTATCCCTTGCTTTTCTTCTTCTTCTCTTTCTGGTATCCCTATGATATGGATGTTATTAGGTTTCATGTTGTCCTGCAGCTCTCTTAAAATCTCTTCATTCTTTTCAGTCTTTTCTCATTTTGTTGCACTGCCTGGGAATGTTTTCTACATTGACCTCCAGCTTGCTGATCTGATCTTCTGCTTTCTATAGCCTGCTTTTGATTCCTTCTACTGTGTTCCTCAATTCAGAAATGATATTCTTCATTTCCTCCTGGCTCTTATTAATGGTTTCTAGGTCCTTTTTAATGCTGGTGTAGTTCTCAGTAAGTTCCTTATAGCTTTCCTGAAGTTCTTCGTAGTTCCCCTGTAGTTGATTGTAGTTTTCTTTGAACTTGCTGAGGTCATTGAGCTTCTCTATCATCATTATTTGAATTCCATGTCTGATAGAGTGCTTGGCTCTATTTCATTTAGCACTCTTCCTGGGGATTCATCCTTTGCTTTCACTGAGGGTTTATTTCTTTGTTTCCCCATTTTAGGTGACTCTTGTTTGTTTCTGCTTCCTGGATTGGTCTGCTTTGACTTAATGTCTTAGTGGTTTGACCTTCTGTGGTGTAGAGGTGCACTTTTTTACTTACTGGATCTGTACTTGGTGACATCAGTTCATGTTCCAGTCTGGGCCTAGTCAGCCAGTTGAAGATTACCAGAGATCCACTGTCTTTGTCTCCTTTAGTTGTTAATCCAATTAGTCTGTGATCAGCAGTCAGTTTTAGGCACCTATGAGTGGGACAGATGAATTTAGTTGTTAATCCAATCAACCTGTGATCTGAGGTCAGGTTTAGGCACTGCTGGGTGGGGTGGATTAATTCCTATAGGTGGGGGCTGCGGCTTCCCCTCAGACTCCTGCCCTTTGGAGGAGAGTGTTCTGCTGGCTGTATGGGGGATGGGTCAGCACTGGACTGACAGGTTGCTCCCTCAACTCTTCCCCTAAAGCCACTGACCCAAACCCTCCTTAAGTGTCTCTAGTCCACTGGGCCCTCCCTCTGCTGGAGCCCAGGGTTGGTGGGTGCCTCTGTATTTTCGTGCATGGTCCCTTTAAGAACTCAGTCTCTCTGTCAAGCCCTCTAAACCAGGCAGCTTCTTGCTTTTCACTTTTCACAGCTGGGTGCTATTTTACTCTCAGCTTTGTTGTTGTAGGCTGGGAAGACCAGTTGGGGGTTTAGATCCCACTGTTCTCAGGTGGAACCCCCCAGCTGCTGAGATGTTTCTCAGTCCCTTCAGCTGGTGACTGTGGGAGCCCTGCCAGCCTCTTGCTTCTCTGTACTTCCTACCAGTCATGTTATGATGAATCAGCTCTTCTGTTCTGTCTGTGGTAATAAGGCTTCTCTCCAGCTGGTATTCTGTTGGTTATTCTGGATGATTCTTCCCCAATTAAGTTGTAGTTCTAGTTTGATCTTGGGAGGAGATTGGTGTAGCTCCGCTTACTCCTCTTCCATCTTGGTTCCTCCTCTGTCTTTAAAATTTGCCACTTTAATTATGATATGTCTTTAAGTGGGCCGCTTTGGGTTCATATTGATCGAGACCTTTTCTGCTTCCGAAATTGCCTGGCATTTTACCTCACCAAGTTTGGGACATTTTCTATTATTATTGTTTTCTATCTCTTGCTTCTTTTCTTCTCCTTCTAAAATTTCTAGGATGCAAATGTTGTTACATTTCATGTAACAGAATGTTGTTACATTCTGAAGCTTCCTTAACCTATCCTCCTTTTTTAGTTTTTTGTTTTTTGGTTTTTTTGTTTGTTTGTTTGTTTGCTTTTTTAATCTGATTTTGTTGTTCTGGCTGGGTATTTGTTTGTTTGTTTAACTTGGTGTTGCAGCATGCTGGTTTTGTCCTCTGATTCACCTAGCCTGCTTTTAATTCCTCTTATTTGTACCTTTAATTTCTGATATATAGTCTTCATTTCCTTCTTGTTCTTATTCATACTTCCTATATCCTTTTCCATGCTGCTGTAGTCATTACTAAGTTCCATGTAGCTCACATGTAATTCCCTATAGCTCTCACTGAGCTCCATGAACATCTTTATGATGATTATTTTGAGCTATACATCTTATAGATTGTTTGCCTCAATTTTATTTATCTCTTTTTTTCTGGGGATTCCTCCCCTCTTTTTAATTGGGGGTTGTTTCTTTATCTCCATATTTTAGATGACTCTTCTTGAATGTTTCTGCATTTCAGGTGGCTCTGCTTTGACTGCTTATCTTTGTGGGGTTGCCTTCTCTGGTATGAGTTCTGTGGGACTCAGTGGTGCAGTATCTTTGATCTCCTGGTCTGGATATTTTAGTTTTGCCCTTTATTCAGTTTATATGTGTTCTCTTGTCCTTGGAATTTGATTATTGATGGCCCATTCATTGGTGGGTTCTCCTCTCCAGCTTTCTGACTGACAGTTACAACCCCCACCACATCTTGCATGTTGTTTGTTGTACAGGTGCTGGCAGAACAAAGCAAAGCTATCCAGGAAATCAAATCCATGCCAGCCAAAAATGTCATCCAAACAAATCAGCAATATCAACAACTAAGCAAAGACTAAACAATGTGGAAAGACATTAAGATTATTGTAAAATAAGAAAAAGTACATGAGATGACTAAAGAAGAAAAAAATGATCTTGAGCAGGAATAATGAGAAGAAATAATAAGTGTAAGGAATAGAAACAAGGTGAAGAATGGGAGAAAATAGAAGTTAAAATGTAAGTAAAAAATGGAAGGAAGATGGCAAAGTGGAGTAATAAAAAGGAACAGTATAATATGAGATTTGAAATAAAATTAAAATAGTGTACCAATAGGGACAAAATTGAATAAAAATACAATAAGGTCAATAACAATGACAGATGAGCAAAAATTTATAAAATTGGAAAGTGAATAATAATATCAGAAAGAGGAAAGAGAATATGAGATGTCTACAGTAAAGAAAAATAATTTTGAGAAGATAGAGGGAGGAGGAATAATAAGAGTAAGGAATGGAATCCAGAATAAGAGCGGGAAAAAAAATTCTAAACTCAAATAATGACAGGAGGAATGAATAACATAGTAAGACAGGGGGAAAGTAACCTTTGAGAGTTGTAATAAAAATAGTGAGCAAATAAGAACAAAATTGAAGATAGACAACAAGAATTGTAATATCCACACCAAACAAGGAATGCTTAATAAATGTGGGAATAAAATAAGAATATCATAAGGAGAAAATAATGTGAGCTGACTAAAGGAAAGGAAAAATGATTTTGAGAGGACAGAGGGAGGAAATAATAAGAGTAAGGAATACAAACAAGGCATAGAAAGGGGAAGATAAAATATACAACAAAAAATAAGAAAGTGTAAAAAAATCAAAATGGAGTAAGACAAGGGAAAAGTATACTATGAGATTTGAAATAAATATATATATATGAAAAATGGAATGAATTTGTTGGTATACAGTTGAAGAAAAAGAATAAAATGTTAAAGGGCTATGTGAAAGAAAAAAATAAATTATTGTGGAGAGTGGGATCAATAAAATTGCATTAGTCTGACCAAGGTGGTGGAAAGTATATAAAACAGAGTAACTCATGTCAATTAATCTGGCTTTAAATCAGCAATGACACTTTGATTCAAGAGGAAAACTACTTAAGTCACTGATAGACACAACTGGCAAGGGGACACAGCTAAGATATTTTCCCATGTGGTCAGAAAAAATATATCTAGCAAGGAGACACAGCTAGCTATTTGCCCATGTAATCAGAATGGCCATGTCTGCAGAGTGGGACCATCCACATGTAGGCTCCTGGGGAAATTCCACTCTTGTCAGTAGGGGCATCAAACAGAACAGCCATGTACCACCCATAGGTTCTTGGACAAATTCCAAACTTGGCATCAGTGGTGCCAAGACTTATAATTTCAGATAACTAAGGTAGGTTTCAGACCACAGCTGAGACACCAAGCTCAACACACCAGAGGGCTATTCCATGTCATGCTGATCACCCTCCAGAGTCTCTGCCCTTTGGACCAAGGACTTCACCTTCCCTGCTGCCCACCTGGCTCTACCACCTTCCTTGCAAGGTGCTGATAGCTCCTCTGCCCATCATGTTATCTCCTGAATCTGCAGACTAAGACTGTGGGACTCAGGTTCATTATCCCCCATTGATTGCAGTGTGTTTGTATGTTATAATTTTCTTAGATTGTTTAAATGTGAGTAGGTTATTAATGCATATTGATATTCTATTTTGAGTGAACCTGCATTCAATAGTATATAGTTATTGTGTGTGACTTGTGTCTATTCCTTGGTGCCAGGCTGCTCAGCAGGCAGCTAATGGAGCAGCTGTTGTGGGCAGACTTATAGAAAAGACTGTATCACAAACAGATGCTCATGACAATTCTGAAGGAGAATGAGGTGGAAGTCATCTCAGCAGACCTTAGGTTTTGCCTTCTAGATCTGCCTCTGGCTTTTTATCAGCTCAAGGTCCAGGGTGGGTCATCCAACTTCTGGCAGCACCTTTATCACCTTCACCTGGCTGTAGAGGGGGCTTCTGTTGCAATAGGGAGGATGAGACCCCTGGGTCTCTCTTAGAAGGCACCACTCATTCCTCTGGGAAAATTTTGGGTGTGCTTCCCCTGCCCCTGTGCCACCATCTTGTCTTGGTCTGTTCCAATTTATTTCTAATAATGTATAGTTTCTGATGCACTAGGTGTTTCAAGGGAGGAGCCAATCCATGTAAGAAGGTCAGCTTTTTCTTGCTTGGTGCAGATGGCTGGGAAAGTCTCTGATTTTTCCTTGCTGCACTAATTTCTAACATCTTTGCCTTGTTGGCCTCAGTGGAATAGAACCCTAGGAACCAGTGTATTTTTTTCCCTAAGAAAGGTACAAAATGGACCCTTTATGTTTCTCTTCCTGGTTTTGTTCTGCATATATACATCCTTCAATGGGTTCATGAACCTGTCTGCTTGATTTTCAGAGCTAACCTGTTGGATGTGGGACTTGCAATCCCCAGGAGGTGGGGGCTGGATACATATATTCTTCCCTTTCCTGAGATTTAATCTCTGCTGGAAAAGGGGGCTCTGCCTGGCTGTAAATAATCTGAAGTTCTCAATTCCCACACTTCCAGTTCCCATTGCTCACTGCCTTCACAGCAGACACTCCCAAACTCTCCACTCTGTATCCCTCAGCCTACTAGCCTCATTTTCCTGAAGCTCAGAAATCCTATTGGCATGTAAATTTCTGATCTCAGCCCAGCTCTATTCAGCAGGAGCAAGCTGCCCTTTCATCTTGTCTTTTTCCTGGCAGAGCAGCAGCACATGGGGCTCCTGCCCAGCATGCATCAACTCCCCTTTTAAAAAGTCCCTTTGTGGCACATCCACTTGCAGTACCAAGTAATTGTTCAGTTCTTCACTCACACCACCTCTCCAAAAAGCAAGTCTCTTGCAGTCGTGGCTGGCTATAGCCTGCATCTGTCTGACCCAGGTGCAGCCTTTGATACTTTGGGAGATAGAGTCCTTCCCTTTCTCTGTCACTCTTCTGGCTGACATTTGGTGCTACAGCTATGGATGTGCTGCTTCTCACTGGGTGTGTGTAGCCTGAATCTCTCAAACTTCATATATCTTCCCAAGTCACTCCTGGCTTGGGTCTGGAGGTTCCTTGACCCAGGAGGGGAGAACCACAAAGCTGTGATTCCTAGTTAATCTCTCCATGACTGAAGGCACTACACACAGGGTATTACATCTTCAACCTATAAAATCTCCTTACTACCCATTGCAAAATGTCTTCTGTACTCTTTGGCTTCCAAGCTTATTATCAGCTAATATTTTATTGATTGTTCAGGTTAGTTTTCAGATGAGCAGTTGAGAATCCTAGTTGGGGGCAACAGCAATTGGACTCAGCTTCCACCCACTTGGCTACCATTGCATTATAAAATTATTATAACAACAATATAAGTAGGCTCCCCTTATAATCTTACATTTACAAATCAATTATATAATTTTAACATTTAGAGGACAGTGGTAAGGTTTGAGCAACTAATCAACTCCTTGTCTCAGTGCTTATGAGTTTAGTTTCTAGACTCCAAGAGAAGTGTATTCAAATCTTTATTCTGTATTTCTCATCTCATCTTTGTAACCTTGGGAAAGTTACTATGCCCACTTTGAACCTCAGTATTTTCTTATGTAAAATAATATTAAGAATAGTATTATTTTATGTCTTAATTGAAACTACACAGTATAATTCAATGCCTGGGCATAGTAAGTGCTTAAGTTACTTATTAATTTTATTTACATTTAGATTGGGAAGAAAAGTTTGTATTGAAGATCATAATGGTAAGACAGAGAGTCTCTTATTGTTTCAAGACTCATATTTCTATTTTGTGTCTGTTAAATAAGATTTTTTATTGTAAATTATTATTATAGAGCCAAGGAAATATAAAATGAATAGCTTCCAGGAATAAAATATAGTCCTTTAATGTATATTTAATAAGCATTAAAAAGCTACCATTAAATAACTTAGTTAATTCAACAAGTATTTATTAAGGATTGGCCATGCAGACACTGGGGATATAGAAGTAGATAAACCAAGTATCTGCCTTTAAATAATATAAATTCTATTGGTGGAACACAACAACCAATAATCAAATAAATGTATAGTGAATTAAACTGATTGTAATTACTAGTAAGAAAAATTATTGGAGAGGAAAAAAGCAAGATAGGGAGGTTAGGGAATACATGGGGTCAATGTGCATGTGCTATTTCATTTTTTAATTGCAGGATCCAAAAGAAAATGAGGAACCTTATAGTTTAGGAGGATCACTTCAGTTACAAAAAAACAAGTGCAAAGATTCTGTATTGAGAATATTTTTGGAATGTTAGAGGAACAATGATGGCTGGCTTGGTGGTCCTACACTAGACTGAGCACAGGTATGGGAATTTTAGCAGGTGTAAATAGAGAAACAGATAGCTCTTTTCACAAGTTTTGTTACAAAAAGGAACCATGAAGTGAAGCAATAGTTTGTAAGTGAAGTTAGGTCAAAAAGAGTTTGTTTAAAAAAATATTATAGAATAAATAATTCAGCTTTAGCGTGCTGATTAGAGTACTGTAGTGGAGAGCAAAAGTTGATGTAGAGAGAAAAGGGACAAAGATTCTTGAGTAAGCAAGTGAGGTGGAGTATAGTGTACAAGGCCAGAAGGTGTTATTCAAGTAAAATATCTGAATGTACAAAATATCTCTAAGGGTGAACAGGAAGGGGGTCACATACGTTCAGTGTTTTTCCAATTCTGCTTGCTGCTGGAGTTTCAGGCACATTGATTGCATCCTAAAAGATGAGTAGGAATATACAATATGGAGAAACCTTGGAAAGAGTATCCTAGACAAACAGGACACCATGCAGAAAAACATGGAGATGTTAATGAACCTTGTAATTTAAAGGAAATGAAAATTTTAAAATGCTTTAAGCAAATAGTATGAACAAGAAAGTGGCTGAAGAGACAGCTATAAGAGTAGGCAATATTACAACATATAAAATTGATATTTTAGCATAATTCCTTATTGAAATTAAATAGGTTTCTACTTATAATATCTTTGGAACTCAACAATTTTTCTTGTATGTATCTTTATGTGATTTTTTTAAAAAGAGATTTTATTTTATTATTTTTAGAGATAGGGGAAGGGAGAGAGGCAGAGAGGGAGAGAGACATCAATGTATGGTTGCCTTTCACCTGCCTCCAGCTATGGACCTGGCTGGAGACCTGGCTTGCAATCTGCTTATGTGCCCAGGTTGGGGAATTGAACCAGTGACCTTTGGGTCTTTGTGTGATTTTTGTGACATAGTGTGTAGAAAGACTTGATCAGATAAAAATGGGTTTGAGCCCAAGTTTTATCACTTACCTACCTGTTAGAGCTGTGAGCCTCTATTTCCTTATGTGTAAAATGAGAAAAATCATAGTTCCAGTAGGACCTAAGTCATAGACATGTGAACAATAAATGGGATTATTTGGAAGTCCGAGGCAATGCCTGGCACATAGGAAGTGATACCTAAATGGCTCTTACTATTTCTATATCTGTACTTCAGTAACAGTTAACACATCAATTGCCTATGTACCTTCAATGCAGACTACTTAGATGCATTTATTTTACTGGGGATGACCATTTTGTTGATTAAAAATATATATTTCTACCTAAAAAATAGTAAAGCCACATTTCCATTCTGCAATTATACAAAGTGAATGGGACTTAAAGTCTGGAGCTTTTGATTTAATTCTCAGTTTGTTCATGAGTCATGCATGCATTCTCAGAGTGTAGTGTTTTGATTGTCATTGTAACCAGATCAATTAAACTGAAGTTTCAGAGAATGTGCACCAGGGGAAAAGCTTCATTTTTTTTTTTTTAATTAAAAAAAAAAGATTTTATTTATTATTTTTCAGAGAGACAGGAAGGGATAGAGGCAGAAAAGGAGTGAAGCATCAATGTATGGTTGCCTTTCACCTGCTTTCAGCCACAGACCTGGCTGGAGACCTGGCTTGCAACCTGGTTATGTGCCCTGGCTGGGAATTGAACCAGTGACCTTTGGGTTCGTAGGCTGGCACCTTATCTACTGTGCCACCTGCCAGAGCAAAAGCTTTATTTTAATTGTAGTCATGCAGTAGCTTTCTAGCTGTACTATTTTTGGCATGTCTGGTATAGTCAATCCTAGTGACCTCCAACACAATCACCGATAATATATGCTATGCCACTGAGAGCTTCCAATGTTACAAAACTAAATACAGCTGTGATGATTTGTATTTTGATAACTCATACCTCATATTCAAGTACAGCTATGATTAAGCTATTAACCTGCACTATAAATTTTACATTGGTATTCAAATTTAATAATGAATGACTAGAAAGTATCTATTAGAAATTACAAATAGCCCTGGTTGGTATCACTCAGTGGATTAAGCATCAGCCTGTGAATCAATGGGTCATGGTTTTGATTCCCAGTCAGGGCACATGCCTCAGTTGCTGGCCAGGTCCTCAGTTGGGGACATGCAAGGGGCAACCACACATTGATGTTTCATTCCTTCTCATTCTCCCTCCCTGCCCCTCTCTCTAAAAATAAATAGATAAAATATATTTTTAAGTTACACATAAACCTTTAAGCAGGTTTTTCTATCTAAATTCCTTGAGGTATGCATCTCAGGAGGTTGAAAAAAGATGATAATGCAATAGGAATATATATATTGCATACCTCCTCCCAGAATCAAATTGGGAATTAAACTAAAGAAATAACTAGATACCTGAAATAAACAAAAGGCTACCTGAAAAAGAGACTTTTAACTAAGGATGACAGAAAAACATCACAATCAGTAGGAAGGGTGAGGACATTACAGGGTCTGGCCCATGCACAATGGCAGTGGTCCAAGGTTGTGACATGGCTGTGGCAGCTTCCCCTTGAATGGAGAGAAGTGGGGACTCAAACTGGGTTCCCAGACACAGAGCTTCTGGGCCAGAAGTTCCACCGGGAACCCAGTGTTGAAAGGTCATAGGGTTTGTCTCTGCTGGGGAGAGAAGAAACCTGCTGCAGACAAAGCTACCATTTTTTTTCCTTTAATTCATAAAGGGTCCAAAGCATGAGTCTTGTATTCACAACCACTCACCTTGGACCTCAGCAAAGGAAAGATGGTGTAGACTGAAGTTACAAGAGGGGAGTCTGGAGTGGGAAGCTCTCGGGAGAGACATGTAGGAGCAGCTTTGGGATTTCTGTGCTGGATTATACCTGGATTCCACAGCAGCCATCTTGCTTGAGAAGAACAAATCCCACCCAGGGGAAAAGCAATCATCTTATCCTATGTGCATTTACTTGCTCAACCCTCACTCTGCAATCCTGGTCCCTCGATCCTACAAATTATCTATCTATCTATCTATCTATCTATCTATCTATCTATCTATATCTATATCTATATCTATATCTATATCTATATCTATATATATAGTTTGTGTGTATGTGTCTAATTTTTTTTTAAAGATTTTATTTCATTATTTTCAGAAAGAAGAGAAGGGAGAGAAGCAGAGAGGGAGAGATACATCCATGTATGGTTGCGTTTCACCTGCCTCCAGTCACAGACCTGACTGGAGACCTGGTTTGCAACCTGGTTATGTGCCCTAGCTGGGGAATCGAACCTGCGACTTTTGGGTTCCCAGGCCGGTGCCTTATCCACTGTGCTACCAGCCAGGGCTGTGTCTAAATTTTTTGTATGGGTATTTTCCTTCTATTCTTTCTTCTGTCTTCCATCTTAACATCTGCCAGAGACTGGCTATAGGGTGCAGCCATACCATATACCATCCTAGGAAACAGACTAGTGCTTCCTCCTTATGGCAGACCCATAGAAACACCCTCCTGATTTCCCACAGACCCAAAGTCTGGACTCTGAGGAACCTACCCGTTAGCTTACTAGGGAACCCACCCGTGTTGAGCACAAGGAAATAATCCCAAACAGAGTGAGGCTAGTGGCTTATGGCCAGGGGAACATACACATCATATTCCCTGAGGTCTGAAAGGTATCTGCCACAGGAGATGAAGGAGACACACTTCCCCAATATCACCAGAAGCCCTACCAGAATCACTCAGGTCTATGACTAGTCCAAGGCTGACAGTAAGCTGAAAGGCAGAGACAGAGAAGGATCTGAAAGTGAATTGGGTCATTTGCTGGCATATCCCTGGACCCAGTGATGTTAAATTCCAGATGTACAGAGCAGCTTGGCCCATTCTAGGTGGAGCCAAGCTTCAAGAAATCAGCCACAACTGTGGATCACTGGTAGCTTGAACAGACTGCTGAGAGCTAGACATGGACAGCACCTGATACTCCCTTACATCAGACTCAGACTACATCAGACCTGTATTCAAAGAGAAGACCCAGCAGGCAAGCACTAAACTCTGCTGAGATGAATTCTACTTTGTTCTTTTTCATTATTTTCATAGTCTTTCATTCTGTTTTCTTGGTCTTCTATTTTTATGGCTCAATTTTTCTGCCATATCTCTTATTTTATGCTTACCATTGATTATGCCATTGTTCTCATCTTTCCTTTTTATTTTTGTCATTCTTTCTCTCTCTCTGTCCCTTTGCCTCTTTCAATTCATTATTCATATTAGTACTCCTTCCTTTTCTTCTTCCATAAATCACATTTGTGTCCTTTGGTTTTCTCTTATTATTGTTTTCCCCCCTTTCCCTAATATTTAATTTATCTTTCTACTTTTATTAGAATTTGTTCTTTTGTTTTTGAAATTGCTGTTGTGGTTGGAAGCATTGCTTGTTTTGGTTTCATTTTTTGTGTTGCTTTACTCTGTTATGCCAGCACCTGTACAACAATGTACAAGCTGTTGTGTGGGTTGAGCCTCTCAATCAGCCAGCAAGAGGGGAGATACCATCAAAATAAAGGGCAATGACAATGAATATCCAAACACAACTGGAGAATGCACATAACCAACACAAAGAACATTCTTAGAGAATCCAGATCAGGATATTTAAAGAGTCTGAACCACTGGGTACCACAGGACTTCTACCACACAAGGCAACCCCATAGGACAGGGAGTCAAAGTAGATATATCTAAAACATAGAAAGAAACAAGAAGATACAGCTAAAATGAGGAGACAAAGAAATGACCTCCAACCAAAAGAAAAGGCAGACCCCCCCAAAAAAATGGCTAAATGAAACCGATGCAAGCAAATTATCAGACATTGAATTCAAAATAATGGTTATAGGGTTGCTCAAGGAACTTACAGAGAAATATATCATCATGAAAAAGGACATCAAATTTGACATATTATATGGTTTTGTGCTTAAGCTACCAACCCTTCCATCACTTATGCATTTTAAAACTCATTCATATGTACAGAGTACATTTTCATGGCTGCCAAAAGGTAAGGAAGTTGAGGAACTGATGAAAAATGCAAAGGGATTAAGAAGTACATTTTGGTTGTTATAGAACAGTAATGGGGATATAAAGTACCACACAGGGAATGTAACCAATAATATTGTAAAAAATAAGTATAGTGTCAACCTGGCTGGTGTGGCTCAGTGTATTGGTGCTGGACTATAAATCCATTGTCACTGGTTGCATTTCCAGTCAGGGGATATAACCAGGTTGCAAGCCAGGTCTCCAACCAGGTCTCTAGCCAGGTCCCTGACTAGAGGCAGGTGAAAGGCAACCATAGATTGATGTTTCTCTCCCTTTCTTCATTTCTCTCTGCCTTTCTCTCTAAAAACAATGAATAAAGATGGAATACTACACAGCAGAAAGAAAGAAGGAACTCCTACCCTTTGCAACAACATGGATGGAACTGGACAGTATTATGCTTAGTGAAACAGGCCAGTTAGTGAAAGATAAATACCATATGATCTCACCCATTACAGGACAATAATGAACAAAACAAACAACAAGCAAAACACAACCAGATATATCAATACAGTGAATAGACCTTCAGGGGACAGGGGGGAGGGGGAGGAAGAGGCGAAAAAGGGGAGAAGTTTGGTCAAGAAACTAGTATGGAAGAACCATGGACATGGACAACAAGTGGGATTGACTTTGTGGGGGTGGGGTGGGGAAGGGGACAGAGGGGAGTAAAAAAGGAATGGATGTAACACAACAATAAAAATAATTTAAATAAAAATAATGAATAAAGAAATTTTTAAAAATAAACTAAATATAATGTCAGGTGGGTACTAGATTTATCAGAGTGATCACTTCATAAATTATATAAATGTCTAATCACTGGTTTGTCCACCTGAAACTAATACAATATTATATGTCAACTGTAATTCAAATAATTAAAAATTATTTTTGAACTTTTATGCTTCAAAATTTTAATGTTGTATTACAGTTGTCCAAATATTCCTCCCATAGTTCTCCATTGCCCCACCCTTTTGCTCACCTGCATTCAATCTCCACACTGTTGTCCATGTGCATGCTTCATTTATACTAGCTCCTTGACTAGACCCTTCCCCTTCTCTCCCTCACCCCATCCCTTTGGTCACTGTCAGTCTGTTCTTTGTTTCCATCTGTCTGATTCTATTTTTCTCATTTGTCTGTTTTGATCATTAGATTCCACTTATAGGTAGATCATATGGTATTTGTCTTTGATCACCTCACCTACTTCACTAAGCATGAATGATACTCTCCAGTTTCACCCGTGCTGCCACAAAAGATAGGGATTCCTTCTTTCTTTCTGCTGTATAGTATTCCATTCTACAAATGTACAAGTTTTTTAAAAAATTTTATTGTTGTTGTATTACACCCATCCCCTTTGTGCTCACCTCTGTCCCCCTCCCCACCCACCCATTCCCTCAAAGTCAATCCCACCTGTTGTTCATGTCCATGGTTCCTTTATACTAGGTTCTTGTCTAAGCTGTTCCCGTTCCTTGCCTCCCCCCTCTCCCCAACCCTTTTCCCCCTGACAACTGAAGGCCAATTCAATATATTCATATATTTGGTTTTGTTTTGCTTGTTATTAGTTTTGTTCATTACTGTCCTGTTATGGGTGAGATCATATATTTGCCCTACACTGACTGGCTTATTTCACTAAGCATAATACTCCCCAGTTCCATCCATGTTGTTGCAAAGGGTACAAGTTCCTTCTTTCTTTGTGCTATATGTAATTCCATTGTGTAAATGTACCAAAGTTTTTGATCCAATCAGCCACTGATGAGTCCTTAGGCTGTTTCCAGCACTTGGCTTTTGTAAATAGTGTTGCTATAAACATAGGGTTTTATAGGTTCTTATGAATTGGTGTTTCAGGGTTCTTTGGGTACAGTCCAAGTAGTGGAATTGCAGGATCAAAAGGCAGTTTCATTGTCAGTTTTTTTAAGGAAACTCCATACTGTTTTCCACAGTGGCTGCACCAGCCTACATTCCCACCAAAAGTGTATGAGGGTTCCCTTTGCCCCGCATCCTCACCAACGCTTGTTGTTTGTTGATTTGTTGATGATTGCCATTCTGATAGGTGTGAGGTGGTATCTTAATGCAGTTTTAATTTGCATCTCTCTGATGACTAGTGATGTTGAGCATTCTTTCATATGCCTCTGGGCCCTTTGTGTATCTTCCTCAGTGAGTTGTCTGTTCAGGTCCTTTGCCCATTTTTGAATTGGGCTGTCTATATCCCAGGTGTTGAGTTGCATTAGTTCTTTATATATTTTGGAGGTCAGACCCTTGTCTGAGGTATCATTGGCAATTATGTTTTCCCATACAATTGGTTCCCTTTGAATTTTACTGATATTTTTTTAGCTGAACAGAATGTTTTCAATTTGATATAGTCCCATTTGAAGATTCATTCTTTTATTTCCTTTGTCCTTGGTGAAGTATCAGTAAACATATTTTTGCGTAGGATATCCAAAAGTTTACTGCCTATATTTTTCTCCAGGACCTTTATGGTGGCACTGCTTATATTTAAATCCTTAATCCATCTTGAGTTTGTTTTGGTGTATGGTGTAAGTTGGTGGTCTAATTTTATCTTTTTGCATGTTGCTGACAAGTTCTCCCAACACCATTTGTTGAAGAGACTGTTTGTACTCCATTTGATGTTCCTTCCCACTTTGTCAAATGTTAGTTGACCATAGAGTCCTGGGTTAATTTCTGGGCTCTCTATTCTGTTCCATTGATCTATATGTCTATTCTTATGCCATTACCAGGCTGTTTTGATGACAGTAGCCTTCTAGTATTGTTTGAAGTCCAGTATTGTGATTCCTCCCACCTTGTTCTTTCTTCTCAAGATTGTGGGGGCTATTCGTGGGCGTTTTTGGCTCCATATAACTTTTTGAAGTATTTTTTCTATTTCTGTGAAGTCTGTCATTGGTATTTTAATTGGGATTGCATTGAATCAGTAGATTGCTTTGGGTAGTATGGACATTTTTATGATGTTCATTCTTCTCATCCATGAACATGGTATATGCTTTCATTTGTTTGTGTCTTCCTTGATTTCTTTCTTCATTGTTCTGTAGTTTTCTGAGCACAGGTCTTTTACCTCCTTAGTTAAGTTGATTCCTAGGTACTTTATTTCTCTTGTTGCTATGGTAAATGGGATTTGTTTTTTTTCACTTCTATTTCTGTTGTTTCATTATTGGTATACAAAGATGCTTTTGAATTCTGGATATTGATTTATATCCAGGTATTTTGCTAAATTTGCTCATTAGGTTGAGTAATTTTGGGTGGAGCCCATCAGGTTTTGTATGTACACTATCGTATCATCTATAAATAATGACAGTTTGACTTCCCCCTTTCCAATTTGGATACTTTTGATTCCTTTTTCTTCTTTGATGGCTATAGGTAGAACTTCCAAGACAATTTTAAATTAAATTGGAGAAAGTGGACAGCCTTGTCTCGTTCCTGAACTAGGGGGAAAGTTCTCAGTTTTTGTCCATAAAGTATTATGTTGGCTTCAGGTTTCTCAAAGATAGCCTTTATGATGTTGAGGTATGCTCCACCTATTCCCATTTTGCTGAGGGTTTTTATTGTAAATGGTTGCTGTACTTTATCAAGTGCTTTTTCAGCATCTATTGATATGATCATATGGTTTTTATCTTTCAATTTCTTGATGTGGTATATTATATTTATTGATTTACGAGTGTTGTACCATCCTTGCATCCCTGGGATGAAGCCAACTTGATCATGGTGTATGATCTTTGTAATGTACTGCTGATTCTGGTTGGCCAATATTTTGTTGAGAATTTTAGCATCTAAGTTCATCAGAGATATTGGCCTGTAGCTTTCTTTCTTAGTTGTATCTTGCCCTGGTTTTGGGATTAGAATCATATTGACCTCATAGAAAGAGTTTGGGCGACTTTCCTCGTTCTGAATTTTTTCGTAGAGCTTGAGGAGGATAGGAGTTAGTACTTCTTTAAATGTTTGGTAAAATTCACCTGTGTAGCCATCTGGTCCAGGGCTTTTGTGCTTTGGGAGATTTAGGATTACTTCTTTCATTCACTAGTTGTTATTGGCCTATTCAGGCTTTCTGCTTCTTCTGGGTTCAGTTTTGGTAGATTATACCTTTCCAAAATGTACCCATTTCACCCAGGTTGTTATATTTTTTGTCATAGAGTTGTTTGTAGTAATTTCTTACAATCTGTTGTATTTCTGAGGTAACAGTTGTGATTTCTCCTCTTTCAGTTCTGATTCTGTTTATTTGGGTGCTCTCTCTCTCTTTCTTGATGAGTCTGGATAAGGGCTTGTCAATTTTGTTTATTTTTTCAAAGAACCAGCTCCTGGACCTGTTGATTCTTCAAATTGTAGTTTGATTCTCTGAGTTATTTAGTTCTGCTCTGATATTGATGATTTCCTTCCGTCTATTTGCTCTGGGCTTTGTTTGTTGTTGCTCCTCTAGTTCTTGCGGCTTTGTGGTTAGGTTGTTTTTATAAACTTCTTGTAACCTTTTTTGAAAGGCCTGTATTGCTATAAATTTCCCCCTGAGAACTGCCTTTGCTGTATCCCATAGGTTTTGGGTTGTTGTGTGTTTATTGTCATTTCTTTCCAGGAACTTTTTGATTTAATCTTTGATCTCATTGTTAACCCTTTCATTGCTTAAAAGCATGTTATTCAGTCTCCATGAGTTAGAGAATTTTGGTTGTTTCTAGTTTCCAGTTTCAAGCCATTGTGATCTGAGAAGATACTTTGTATGATTTCAATTTTCCTGTATTTGTGGAGGCTTGTTTTGTGACATACCATGTGGTCTATCTTGGGGAATGATCCATATGCATTTGAAAAGAATGTGTATTTTGCTTCTTTGGGGTAAAAGACTCTGTATACATCAGTTAGGTCCATTTCCTCTAGCATGTTGTTCAATGCCACAACATCTCTGGGGATTTTTTTTTTTTTTTGGAGGATTCTTCCATTGTTGATAGTTGATATTAAAATCCCCTACTATTAGTGTGTTGCTGTCCATGTCTTTCTTAAAGTCTTCCAAGATTTTCCTCATATATTTCGGAGCTCCGATGTTGGGTGCATATATGTTTATCAGAGTTATTTCTTCTTGATGGGTTGTTCTCTAAAATATTATGAAATGTCCATCTTAGTCCCTTTTTATGTCCTTCATTGTAAAATCTATTTTGTCTGAAGTAAGTATTGCTACTCCAGCTTCTTTTTTGTGTCCATTTGCTTGATACATATTTTTCCATCCCTTCACTCTCAATCTGTGTCGATCTTTTGTTCTGAGGTGGGTCTCTTGAAGACAGAATATATGTGTGTAATGTTGTCTTATCCATTCAGCTACCCTATGTCTTTTGATTGGAGCATTTAATCCATTTACATTTAAGGTTATTATTGACTGATACTTATTCAATGCTATTTCCTCCCTTTGTGTTTGTATTCCTCTTTGGCTTTCTCTGTTTCTTCATTTTATTTGTTTACTTGTTTTTATAGCAGACCCTTAAGCATTTCTTGCAATGCTGGTTTGGTAGAGATGTATTCCTCGAATCTTTTTTTTGTCTGGAAAGCTCCTTATTTCTCCTTCTATCTTGAATGAGAGCCTTGCTGGGTAGAGTATTCTTGGTTGCAGGCCTTTGTTTACCATGACTTGAAATACTTTTTGCCATTCCCTTCTGGTTTGAATTGTTTCTGTTGAATAATCATTTGATAGCCTTATTGGAGTCACTTTATATGTTATTTGTCATTTCTCTCTTGATGCTTTTAGGATTCTCTCTTTGTCTTTGAAATTAGCCATTTTAATAATAATGTGCCTTGGTGTTGGTCTGTTTGGTTTGATTCTCATTGGGACCCTCTCTACTTCCTGAACTTGATTAATGTTTTCACTCATCATGTTAGGGAAATTTTCTATCATGACTTTTTTGAACAGGTTTTTCATTCCTTGTTTCTCTTCTCCTTCTGGTATCTCTATGATATGGATGTTGTTAGGTTTCATGTTGTCCTGCAGCTCTCTTAACCCCTCTTCATTCTTATTCAGCCTTTTTTTTATTCTCTTGTACTGTCTTGGAGCATTTATGTGCATTATCCTTCAACTCACTGATCCGGTCCTCTGCTTCCTCTAGCCTACTGTTGATTCCTTCTATTGTATTCTTCAATTCAGAAATTGTATTCTTCATTTTCTCCTGGCACTTATTGATGGTTTCTATGTCCTTTTTCATGCTGTTGTTGTTTTCAGTAAGTTCCTTGTAACTTACCTACAGTTCTTTTTAGTTCTCCTGGAGTTGTTCATAATTTTCTTTGATGTGGCTGAACTCATTGAGCTTCTCTATCATCATTCTTTTGAATTCCTTATCTGATATTTCAGGTGCCTCTGTTTCATTTGGTGGTCTTTCTCGGGATTCTTCCTTTCCTTTTGGTGATGGACTGATTCCCCCCCCCCCATTTTGGGTGTCTGTTGTTGCTTGCTTTTTATTTATTTTTTTGCTTGTTCCTTGGGTTAACCTGCTTTGCTTCCTTGCCTTAGTTGAGCACCCTTCCGTGATAGGAGATTTATGGAGTTCAATGTTGCCATCTCCCAGATTTTCTCCACTTGCTGTTCTTGGTGTGTCTTTATTTGGGCTGTCTCATTGTATTATGGACCTGTGGGCTTTTAGCAGAAAAAATGAAAGAAAAACAACAACAAAAAAATAAAACAAAGAAAAAATAAATAAAAATGAAAGGAAAAAGAAATAAAAATGATAATAAGAATAAGAAGAAAGGGTTTAGATAGCTGTTCACCCTTAACAGTCCCTGATTGGTCCAGATGGAGCCTGGACCTGAGGGCTTTTAGCAGAAAAAAAAAAGGTAGAAAGTCACAAGCAAAGAGAAATCAATATTAATAAAGAAAGAGTTTAGGTGTCTGTTCACCCTTTATGATCTCTGATTGGTCCAGGTGGAACCAGAACCTGTGGGCTTTAACAGGAAGAAAAGAAAAAAAAAAAAAAAAAAAGGAGGGAAAAAAAAAAAGAAAAAGGAAGGAAGAAAAGAATAAAGAAAGGGTTTAGGTGGCTGGGGAAGGGAGCAATACTCAGATTGTGGACTGGGAATTTGTTGTATTCAGAGAGTGAGTAGACTTTAATTCAAGAGTTGGTGGAGAGGGAAGATGGCGACAGAGTAGAGAGCAGTGCTGATGGTGTTCTCAAGTACCAAAGCAGCTAGAGGACAGGATAAGGAGCGTGAGACGTCTTCAGGACCCTAGGGATTGGAACGGACAGCATCTGGACACAGGGGAGCAGAGCCCAGAGGCAGAGGAGGCCAGCGGGACAGTAGGTGAGGCGTTCCCGACCGA
>PVIW01010853.1:0-41355 GCA_004026585.1 Noctilio leporinus
GGAAAGGGGTAGGGGGGAGGGGGGAGGCAGAGGCAAAGAAGGGGAGCAGCTTAGACAAGAACCTAGTATAAAGGAACCATGGACATGGACAACAGGTGGGATTGACTTTGGGGGGAAAGGGTGGGTGGGGAGGGGGACAGAGGGGAGAAAAAAAGGGATGGATGTAATACAACAACAATAAAATTAAAAGAAAAAAAATTAAAAAAAAATAATAATGGTCTTGATTAACATATTAAGTATCTGATTTATGATTTCAATTCACTGTAAAAATGTACTAAAAGTGCATTTTCTCAACTACTTCATAATAATATTTAATCTACAACTAACATGTAATTCCAAGAACTTAGAAAGTGGAAGGTAATAAATGATTTACCTAGTGGATAAAAACTCCAGTTCAGAGTTTCCTAAAATAAATTTTCAAGGAGTTTTTAAATATCATTGTTATAGGCTGAATTGCGCCTTCCCCACCTCAGAGTGTGACTTTTATTGGAGGTAGGGGCTTTGAAGAAGTAATTAAGATTAAATTAGGTTGTTAATATCAGCTCTCATAAAATTAGACTGTTGCCTTTATAAAAAGTTAGGACACAGACATGCACAGAGAAGAAAGACCATGTGAATTCAGAAGAATATGCCATCCACAAGTCCAAGACAGAGGCTTCAGGAAAATTCAGCTTAATTAATACTTTGATATCAAACTTTGAGCCTCCAGATAGAAAATAAATTTCTATTGCTTAAGCCACCCAGTCTGTGATACTCTGTTATGGCAGCCCTAACAAACTAATGCAGTCATCAATGTTGCATGTTCTGTGTTCCTTGGCAATTTCCCTTAACTTGCCTGGACACCAGAGTAGTTTATTTTGTTTTACTTTGTTTTTGTTTTTGTTTTTGTTTTTGTTTATGAAGACTATACAAAAGTTCTCCACTGTACAGACTAAAAATTTAAGAGTGAAAATAAACAACAAAAAACTATGGTATTCTGAAGTGATAATACCCATTATCTTTATCCTCCATATGTCTACTTGCTAACTTTATAATATATTTGTGCATTCTATTCACCACTGTGTGCATTTTAAAAATATATTTTCTATTGATTAATAAAAAGTAGTGGAAACATTACCAGGAAGGGCAATGGAATGGTTCATCAATATCTTTTAGATAGATTATACTTTTCTGAAAACATTAAGAAAAATGAGCCCTGCCTGGTGACACAGTGGATAAGGCACTGGCCTGCAAACCCAAAAGTCGCTGGTTCAATTCCCAGCCAGGGCACACATAACCAGGTCTCCAGCCAGGTCCGTAGCTGGAGGCAGGTGAAAGGCAACCAAACATAGATGTTTCTCTCTCCCTCTCTGCCTCTCTCCCTTCCCCTCTCTCTAAACATAATAAATAAAATCTTTAAAAAAAAAGAAAAAAGAAAAATGAAATAGCTGATTATTGGAAATGAAAATTCTTTCTCTATAGATCAATGGAACAGAATAGAGAGCCCAGAAATTGATCCAGGACTCTATGGTCAACTAATATTTGACAAAGGGGGAAGGAACATCAAATGGAATAAAAATAGTCTCTTCAACAAGTGGTGTTAGGAAAATTGGACAGCAACATGCAAAAAGATAAAACTAGACCACCAACTTACACCATACACCAGGATAAACTCAAGATGGATAAAGGATTTAAGCATAAGCAGTGCCACCATAAAGGTCCTGGAGAAAAATATAGGCAGTAAACTTTTTAATATCCTACACCAAAATATATTTACTGGTGCTTCACCAAGGGAAAAGGAAATAAAAGAACAAATCAACAAATGGGACTATATGAAATTGAAAAGTTTCTGTTCAGCTAAAGAAAATATCAGCAAAATTCAAAGGGAACCAACTGTATGGGAAAACATAACTGCCAATGATACCTTAGACGAGGGTTTGATTTCCAAAATATATAAAGAACTAATGCAATTCAACACCAGGGAGACAGACAGCCCAATTAAAAAATGGGCAAAAGACCTGAACAGACAACTCCCTGAGGAAGACATACAAAGAGCCCAGAGGCACATGAAAGAATACTCAACATCACTAGCCATCAGAGAGATGCAAATTAAAGCCACAATAAGATACCACCTCACACCTGTCACAATGGCAATCATCAACAAATCAACAAACAACAAGTGTTGGTGAGGATGTGGGGTAAAGGGAACCATGGTGCACTGTTGGTGGGAATGCAGGCTGGTGCAGCCACTATGGAAAACAGTATGGAGTTTCCTCAGAAAACTAAAAATGGAACTGCCTTTTGATCCAGCAATTCCACTACTAGGACTATACCCAAAGAATCCTAAAACAACAATTCATAAGAACCTATGTACCCCTATGTTCATAGCAGCATTATTTACAATAGCCAAGTGCTGGAAACAGCCTAAGTGCCCATCAGTGGATGATAGGATCAAAAAACTTTGGTACATTTACACAATGGAATACTATACAGCAGAAAGAAAGAAGGAACTTGTACCCTTTGCAACAACATGGATGGAACTGGAGAGTATTATGCTTAGTGAAATAAGCCAGTCAGTGAAGGACAAATACCATATCATCTCACCCAATACAGGACAATAATGAACAAAACTAACAACAAGCAAAACAGAACCAGATATATGAATACAGTGAATAGGCCTTCAGTGGGCATGGGGAAGGGGTTTAGGGGAAGGAGGGAAAAAGAGGCAAAGAAAGGGAGCAGTTTAGACAAGAACCTAGTATGGAGGAACCATGAACATAGACAACAGGTGGGATTGACTTTGTGGGGGAATGAGTGGGTGGGAAGAGGACAGAGGGGAGCAAAAAGAGGATGGATGGAATACAACAACAATAAAATTAAATTAAAAAAAAAGAAAATTATTTTCAATGTCTGGAAAATTGTAGAATCTACTTGATAGGAGTTGGTCAGTTATCTCTATAATATAACAATACCATATTAATCCATTAATGAAAATTAAATAACAATTGCAAGGAAACACTATTACTACTACTAATAATGTATTTCTAGCAGCTACCATTTATTGAGAAATAACACTGTGTTAGGAACTGCGCAAAGCACTTTAATATATCATTCAGTTAATCCTGCATAACCATTTGAGGAAGGTAGAATTCATTTCATTTAAAGATAATGAGCATGAGGTTCAGAGAGTAAATTATGATGTCCTAGATCACAAAACTTTCAAATGTCAGAGCTAGTATTCATACCAGGTCAGGATCATGAGGAAACAAAAACCAACAAAACAAAAATGCTCTTTTTCAATACTCAATCTGCCTTGCCCAAAGCCTGATACCTTCATCTTCTTTTTTGCTGTTTTAATAATTTGTCTTTTTTTACTAGAGATAATAGTCATTTAAAAACCTATATTAGTGAATGATTTAATGTTGCCCATCTTGATTTCATACAAAGATGATCGTGACTTTGGAAGAGTATTATAAAGTTTTCTTGTTTCTTTGAGTACCACAATATCCATTCATCATTCTAAAAATATTTGATATCTGGGGAAAGGAGAACTAACTACATCTCCTTTCACTGCTATTTTCTGGCAAATGGAGACTTCCCTCTAGATTTCTCTCTCCGTAATTAATTTGGTCAGTTGAACTTTTGGGAACTTCGAATCTTGAGCTGAGTGAAAGAAATGTGGAATAAATTATTGGAATCCATTTACTTTATCCCAAAAGCTTGGGTGATACTCTCAAACTGTTTCCACTATCAATGAAGTAGGAGAAAATGAGAACAAGAGAAATAGAGTCCAACTTGTGACTGATTAACATCAACTGAATAATTGTATAAATGACAATTATGACTACATGACTACAATTATGACTACACCTTCTTCTTGAACTTTCTTATGCATTTTTAAAGTTTTATATAGTTAGTTTAGTACAGGATGTAATTTTTGTATATCAAGGTATTATCTCTTTCAATGACCCAACTGAATTTATAGGTGGCAAATATAACCTTTAATTTCTCACAAGTTAGTCCACAAAGGACCTTAATATAATTTGCAATGCCAGGAACAACATGGAAGCCAAAGTAAAGTAAATTAGTTATAAGAAATAGGTGATAATCTGATTTGCTACTGTTAACATATGGCTAATGTATTTCTTGAATTAAACTTGGAGATAGAAATTCTTTTTACTATAGTCTCAATATTATCCAAAGCACTATAGAATAATCTTTCTAACCCAGATATCTTGTGATTTTATTATGCTTTGTGTATGATAATACACAGTTTGGTGTTTGACCTAACCACCACATGGCATTTAATTTACATAAAAGTGTTTTCAGAGTCTCACATAAGCAACTGATACATGGACTTTCAAAAAACCATAAATATGAAGATATCAATGTAAAAAAGAAATTATGTGAAGTAACAGTTTTTCAATGACAATTTGCTTATTCTATAAAAATGCTCTTTCTGTAATACTTTGAAATGGGTAACTTTATAGATTTACTACTGGAAATTTCCAAACTTATATGTCATAGAGACACAGAAAGTATTTGCTTATTTATTTTAGTTCCATCTATGATATTAAGTTAACCAAAGGTCATCACAAAGCAGTTTTTTCAACCTAATAGAAAACCTTAGGTGACTTAATTGGCAATTGTAGCAATTTATTCTGAATTTCATTCCCCTTACTACCCAGCCACTATAACTATTTAGAACCTAGTTATTAAATAAAATAATAAAAAATAAACTCATTTTTAGGAAATAGAAAATCATTTTTCTTTCTGTAGTAGTCTATATATCCAGGTCACATGCAAAACATGTCTCTTCATTTCTGTCACACAATGTCCAAGTTCAAACAGAGTATTTTCCTTTAACATTCTGGCAAGGAGTGATAGTGCATTTTTTCAGTTTTCAGCCTTCATTGATAGTTTCTGAAATTTGGCTGCACTCTCTCCTTACTAGTTAAAGACAGCCTCAGGAGTTGTCTCATATGCACTCAAGTAGTCATTACTGCCACGCCCTCCCACCTTAGAAAATGTCAGTTCTTGCATTTTTCCATCTGACATTTTGTGTGAGTCTATTCATGAAAGTAGTTCTGGTAATATCTTCAGCCATTGATATGAACCATTTCACAATGTGACCTAACGCAAAATGGTATAGGAAGAAAGGTAGAGTTTACCCTCAGTTTCAATTGTGTGTGACACTTGTATAAGAGAAAAGTGCTGTTTGTGCTCTTATTGCCTTTTAGAGATTGTAGTGTCAGACATTTTTCATAAAGTTCTGACAATTTCTTAGAGAAGAGGGAAATGTGAACAAAAAACACATTTGAAACTCCTATTCATTGCTAATAAGAATGTAATGTGGAACAGCTTTGAAAAGCTTGTTGATAGTTTCTTACCCTATCTGTGACTTAGCAGTTTTGCTCCTAGGTACATACCTAAGAAAAGTGAAGAAAAAAACACATGTATGCCCATAACATGCTTATAAACTAATACTCACAGAAGCCTAATTTATGATAGCCAATGCCTTGAAACACTGAAATGTTCATTAAAGGAGAATAGAAAAATAAATTTTAAAATATTCATATAATAGATACTACTCAAAAATAAAAACAGGCCCTGGCTGGTGGCTCAGTGTATAAGGTGCTGGCCTGCGAACCCAAAAGTTGCAGGTTCGATTCCCCAGCCAGGGCACATAATGAGGTTGCAAGCCAGGTCTCCAGCCAGGTCCATAGCTGGAGGCAGGTGAAAAAGGCAACCATACATTGATTTCTGTCTCTGTCTCTCTCTGCCTCTCTCCCTTCCCCACTCTCTAAAAATAATAAATAAAATATTTAAAAAATAAAATAAAATAAAATAAAAACAAAAATGAAGTTGTAGATATAGAAAATAACACAAATGAATTATAAAAACACCATGTTGTAAAAAAGAAGGCAAACAAAGCTTGACTATAATAATGAATCTAACAATGAGTTGCTTTTGAAGAGAGGGGGCTGACTAAAACTATGCATAGACACGGTTTTGTGTTGAGGGAATAATGTATACATAGTTTTCATTAGTGATTGTATTGTACAAATTAAAAACTCTCATTAAACTAAATATTAAAGATGTGTGCTCTTATTGCATATAAACCATACTATAATAAGCACCTGTAACACAAACACAGACACTCTACTATTACTCAAATTAAACCCTATCCACTTCCATACCCTCAACATCACCATGACTTGCTTTTGTACCAAACTTATCCATTTTAATCACTCTTCCTTTAGATTTAGTCTCCTCAGTGTGTACTCGACAATGTTATTTCTTCATCCCCTTAATAATTTTTAGAAGTTAATAACAGATACCCACAGTTCACATGGGAATCTGGCTATTTATTAACCTGACTTTCAACATATAAGTACTACTACCATTAATATGATATATTAATTCAATGCAGTCAACAAGTATTGAGTCTATTTATTTTTAAAAAATAATACTTCGCAGGTAATGAAGATATTAGTAAGGACCATTTATAAATTAAACTTTAAAAAATTTACCCTATTGCCAGAAAGAGAATAATTGGAAAGTATAGCAATCAGAATAGTTCACACTTAATGTTGCCATACAATTGAGCCTCTTGTATTGTGCACTAACTAAATTCAAGGATAACCTGGTGATTATATCTTGTGGTTACTGCATCCCAAAATATATTTTATTATAGTTCTGTGAATTTTATGAATATATTATATTAAATTTTAAATATTTCAGAAAATAATGACTTTAAGTTAAATATATATATCTAGATATATCTAGATATATATCTAGAAATAGTTTTCATTAAAATAGCTTCTGCAAAGATAAACATTTGCATTTCATAAATAAAATATTTGTGAAATCATATCCATTAACACAAAAAAAGAAGGATAAAATATTACGAGGCTAGTCCTGGCTGGTGGCCCAGTGGATGGGTGCTGGCCTGTGAACCAAAGGTTGCTCGTTCGATTCCCAGTCAGGGCACATAACCAAGTTGCAAGCCAGGTCTCCAGCCAGGTCTTTAGCAGGAGGTAGATGAAAGGCAGGCATACATTGATGTTTCTTTCCCTTTCTTCCTTCCTCCCTGCCCTCCTCTCTGAAAATAAAATCTTTAAAAAACATTAGTTATTAAAAAAATGTTATGAGGCTTCTCAATCAAAATTCTTAAAGCATATGCCTCTATTATAGATTAAATTGTGTCTCCCAAATTTGTACATTTAAGTCCTTATGCCCACTACCTCAGAATATAAACTTATTTCAAGACAAGGCTCTTATAGAGATCATAAAATTAAAATGAAGCAGTTAAGGTGGGTCCTAATTCAATATGATGGCATTGTAAACAAAGGAAATTTGGAGATAGACATGCATACAGAAAGAATACCATGTGAACATAAAGTTGTCCACCTATAAACCAAAGAGAAAGGCCTACATCTCATCCTTCTCTCAGCCCTCAGAAGGAATTGACCCTGCAAACACTTTTATTTCAGTCTTCTATCTTCCAAAACTCTAAAACAATAAATTTATGTTGTTTAAGCAACCTAGTTTATGGTATTTTGTTAATGATAGCCCTGGCAAGCTTATGTAGTCTCATTACCAAAACTGAAACATTTATTTAAAAAACCTTTTCAACAGCACACAAACTTGTACATTCATGTAGAATTAAATTTTTTTCTTAAAAAATTTTACTGCAACCTTCATTTTTTATTTAAAAAAAAGTATATTACCCTGGCCAGCATGGCTCAACTGGTTGAGTATTGTCTCAGGAAGCAAAAGTTCCCCAGTTTGATTTCCAGTCAGAGCACATGCCTGGGTTGTGGGCTTGGTCTCCTATCAGGGCTCAAGAGGCAATCAGTTGATGTTCTTCTCCCATGTTGATGTTTCTCTCTATTTCTCCCTCCCTTTCCCTCTCTCTAAATAATAAATAAATAAATAAATAACTTTAAAAATGTATATTATGAATATTCAAATGAGCATGCTTTCAATTATAATGATAATTTTCAAAAATTAGTTTGGGAAATATTTTGAGCAATTGCAGAAAAACTGAAGGAAATGCATAGCATCATGAGAGATAATACTGAGACAAAAATACTGATATAGTTGATAGTACCCTGACATGTTTACTTAATAAATTCAATTCTTCTAGTATTTAGATAGATACTGTGTTTAGTATTTGTTTTGATAGATTGTAGTGGGTAGGAAAGGAGAAATCAAAGGAATGTCTCTCAGCAGCTAGAAATTTAATTATCTTGTCATCTTTGTTTTATTTATAATCAAAGTTTCTGTGTTAAGAATGTAGATAACACTTTGTATTTATACACAAAATCAAGTAGATAATATTTTAGCCAATCAAAAACCAAAGAGATAGTTTTATATTCAATTTAATACAGCTGTTTTGTTGTTTGAAATAAATAAGCAAATTCCTACCTGACAATCTTATTATAGTTCAGAAATGAAAAGTAAAATTAGTTTTATTCCACAATGTGAATGTACATTGCATAACATTCTAAAGTAACTCTGACTGTTTAATGCTCCTATTATTTTGAAACTTAAAATAATGCTGATATTCAGGTTCTGAACAGCACAGAAACTACAGCAAATAGCAGTAAATCCACATTCATTGTCCTGCATGAAGTTTATTTTAAGCTGCACAAAGTTTACTAGTTTATCAAATTCTAATTATTTTTATTAAAATATCACCCTGGAATTTCTCTTATAATCAGATGAGAAAACTTGCTAGCCATGTGTCTAAAGGAACAAAACAGAAAAGACCTCTCATCTCAAACTCCAGTGCTTACAGGAGACAGAACCAAAGTACATTTCTCTTCAAGTTTTTATTATAATTGGGATTAAGTAGCAATAAATTCAGGTCTACATTTTATGATCTTACCCAGCAATATAGTTAGAAAATGGAACTCCCTATGTTTAAATTTAGAATTATAATTCTTTCAGATAATTCTATATCCATTATTCTTTTTCTTCTAATTGAGTTGCCTTAATTTCATAAATTGCTCTGGTGACTAGATTTCATTAATACTTTTATAAATTCTCAGTTGCATGTCTTGACAGTTTATCTATATTAACAATTTCTAACAGATTAATATAATATGGTTATTTTCATATTTTTGTTCTAGTGATCATAGAATAAGCCTCATTTTTCAGTCAAGAGATTTGAGATTGGAACTAACATAAATTGTTCCCAATCTTGAGTTTTTTGGGGAAGACTATATGTCCAATTTTTGTGTGATCAGGGGAAATGGAGACAGAGTAAGATAGTATCTGAGGGTGACTAATATTTTTGAATTTCAGTATTTCATTTTCTCTCCATAAATGGGAATGATAAAATATTAGTAGAAAGAATTTCATAGCGGCATTGTGAGGATTAAATACACAATGTCAATAAAACAATTAGATATTGTCTGGTAACATAATAAAGTGTAATGTCTTTAGGAGAAGAGGGAAGTGAAGTAACATTTTTGAGGACCTACCATACATATCAAGTATGGTACTAAGTGCTTGTCTTGGGTTACTAATTTTTCTTATTAAATAATCAAGTTTCCATATTATAAATAGGACTTGAATCTCAAAAGAGTTATATTTACTGACATGTAGTTAATAGCATAAAGTTCAAGCTCAGATCATCTGAGTCCAGAGACCTTGTTCTTTCCTTGATACCTTGAACCTGAATGCAATGACATTTAAGGTCATAAAGGCATAGAGAAAAGCAGGAACAGGATGTTGCACATGAGTCACTAGCTATTACTTACAAAGCTATGGTAAATTTTCTCAAAGGTTATTATTATTGTTAATAATATTGTTAAACAATGTTTATTTGGAGGTAAACAAAAAAGAAGGTTTATTTCACACTATATACACTTATACACACTATAGTGAGGACTCAATGCCTATTAACTATTAACTAATCAGATTAACTATAATCTGATAAAGATGTAATTTAATTATTGATTCTATAATTCTAAATATAAAGGTAAAATGGTTACAAACTGGTAAAGTCAATGTTCCAGTACAGTTCCTTTGTATTTTCCTTCCTTTCCCACCACTATTCATGACAATGACATACCCTGCTCATTCAAGTCACATATGAAGGACAGGCATTGCCAACAAATATAATGGTAAAAAGTCAGAAAGCCTTATATTTTATGGACATGTTAACTATAACAGTCAAACCATTCTGGTTCAGGACAATAGACAGGTTACTCTCAGCACCTAATGCAGTCTATAATCTAGTGTAAACCTAAAATTTCATCTACTTACGAAAATTACTTGCAGCAATTTTAATTTTGAGACTTTTGAAATGCAGAGGCCCCCTAATGAGAATCCTTTTCTCCTTCAGAGTTTTCACTGTTATTTCATTTAATGTGGTTCCTAGGTTTTCATATTTCCTTTTCAAGTTCCTAACTTGTTAGAGCCTTGTTATGGATTAATTTTAAAAGACAAAAAATATATTTTATATAATTCTTACACTTATACTCAGCATCTTGTTTTTACATGAATTTACAATAACAGAAAAACACAACAGCAAAAGGAAAAGTTAAGTTTGATTCTAACTTTCTTTGCTAGTTATAGTTCAAATAGAAAAGAATTAATCCCATGCCTATTTATAGGGTAAAATTCCTTTATAGAGTGACCAAACAGCATGCCAAATATTAAGTAAATATTTAGAAAGTTCTAGATCAGAAGCTGTCCTCCCATGGATTCTGGATTTTTGACCATCCTTGGTGACTGACCAAACACATCCCAGGCTCTGATTCTCATGTTTTCTAGATTCCACAGATAAGTGATACCAGGTCTATGGTTATTGTTTATATATGTACTGCATTGTCTAACCAGAATTATATTTCTTCCATGTTATTGTTTTTCTAGACTGAATGAAATCCATTTGTATCAAAATAGCATTATGATCTAATTAAGATATACACATGAATTCAGAAAGATGGGTATTGAGCATCAGAAGCATTGTATAGAATGACTAAGGCTTCAAGACGGATTTCAATGAAATAAAAGTTTTACCTTATAAAATATATTATGATTTAATATAAACTTACATTTTTTGTTATTTATTTATTTATATTGGAGCTGTTTCTGATGTGTGATGCATTTTTATAAAATGCTGAAAGGGAGACCAAGACATCATCATTTTATCCACTTTAGTTGGGAATGCATATAGATAGCATTGCCAGATAATATACAGGATGCCCAGTGAATTTGAGTTTCAGACTAAAAATGAATATTTTTTTCTTTTTCTTAATTTAATCTTTATTGTATTTTTCCCATTACCATTTTGCCCCTTATACCCCCTCCCCACAGCAATCACCACACTTGTCCATATCCATCAGTTCTTTTTTCTTTATGCTCAATCCCTATCCCTAATACCCCCACTAGCTGTTAACTGCTTTTTATTTTAAGAATGGTCCAAATATGGCATAAAACATACTTATATAAAATATTATTCACTGTTTATCTATAATTCAAATTTAACTGGGAGTCAGATTTATATTTTGTTAATTCTAACCACCTTACTATAGGTACTTCCTAGGAAATAATTAGCTATACCTCGACTATTTCATTTAGAGATATCTATTCTAAGGAAATAATACCAGAAATGCAGACAAGATGTATCTGTTCAAAAAAAGTCTCATTTTATGCACTGAATTTCACATGTTTTCTAGGCACTGGGTATAAAGCAGAAAAGAATACAGTGGGGTCCTTGCTTTCATAGAGTTGACACTTTCATAGAGGATAAAAATGTTAAAATATAAAAAATAAAGAAATAAGGAATAAAATGTGAAAAAAACCCAGATAATATGATGGAGAGGCTGAGGGTTTGCTTTTTATTGGGCATTAAGGGAAAGCCATCCCTGCGAGATGACAATTGGGTTGAAAAGTAAGAAAAGTAGGAGCCATGGACAGAAAAAAGAGAGAGACAAGCCAAATGTAAGAAACATGACCCATGGACATGGACAACAGTGTAGGAACTGACTATGGGAGCAATGAGTGGGATAGGTGGAGGAGGGCAAAGAGGGAAAATTAAGACAACTGTAATAAAATAACAATTAAAAATAAAAGAAAAATAAAATATAGCACAGTAAGCACAAAAAAGAGAAAAATTTAGTGTATTAAAGCAACAACAAGAAATGGGAGAATGATAGTACAGTAGCCCCCTCTTATCTGTGGTTTTGTTTCTGAAGTTTCTGTTACCCAGGGTGTCTGTTTCCCACTGTCAACCAAGATCCACAAATATTAAGTGAAAGATCCCAGAAATAGACAGTTCATGCATTTTAAATTGCTCATAGCTCTGAGTAGCTTAACGAAATTCCATGCCATCCTGCTCTGTCCTCCCCAAAATGTAAATAATGCCTTTCCCCATATATCCATACTGTACATACAGTCCAGTAAGATATATTGAGGGATCACTGTTATAACCTTTATTACATTATATTGTTATAATTGTTCTATTGTATTATTGTGTTGTTATTGCTTACTGAGCCGAATTTATAATTTAAACTTCATCATAGATCTGTATGCATAGGGAAAAATCCATAGTATTTGCAGCGTTCAGTAGTATCCAGTGAGGGTCCTGAATATATCCCCCATGGATAAGGGAAGGACTGCTATAGTAGAAGTGTGATGAGTTCAAAGCAACAGGATTTCCTGATGGATTGGTGTGAAGATTAAGATAAGAGAGAAGTCAATAGTAACTGGTGCTCTTTGGCTTAAGCAACTGGTAGATGATGACAACATTACTGAGATGTATATAACCAAGGGTGCATGCACTGAAAGTGAAATTTGAAGAACTCTGAGATAGTTACTGGATGTTAAAGTGGAATTTGGAGTTCAGAAGAGAGATCAAGTCTGAACATGTAAATTGACATTTAGGTATTTAAAGACATGGTAGTGGATAAGATTTTCTAGAAGAAGCTTTAATTTTTAATTTAAGCTTCATTGTATTTTTACCATTACTATATAGTCCCCTTATACCCGCCTCTCTCCAGCAATCACCACACTGTTGTTCATGTTCATGAGGCCTTTTTAAATTTTTTTTTAAATTTTATTTTTAATATACTTTAAAAGATTTTATTTATTATTTCCAGAGAGACGGGAACGGAGAGAGGCAGAGAAGGAGAGAAACATCAATGTATGGTTGTCTTTTTATCTGCCTCCAGCTACAGACCTGGCTGGAGACCTGGCTTGCAACTTGGTTATGTGCCCTAACTGGGAATCAAACCAGTGACCTTTGGGTTCACAGGCCGGCACCTTATTCACAGTGCCACCAGCAAGGGCCATGAGTCCTTTTATCTTTTTCCTTTGGAGATTAGGAGGTAGAGGAATTGAGCAAAAATAGGAGCAGGCTTAAATAGAGAAGGAAATGGCAGCAAACTTAACCCTTTCAATACTGCCTGGTATGTATATCCCAAAAGTTTTATTGAAAGTGTTAAGATCTGAAAAACAGATTTAGAAAAGCAGCCAGCAAAGGGGGCTGAAACAGAGCAGCCAGTGAGTCTGAAGAAAATCCAATGGATTACAACTACAAAAACCTAGAATAATATTTTTTTTTCAGAAAATGCATGGGTCAAAGTGGACAAAATAAGTCTAGTAATGAGGTCATTTGAGAGCAAGGAAGGGACCATTTGGTATTTGGCCATATGTTGGTCATTAGTGATGGAAAGAAAAATAAATTGAGTGGTGTGGTCAGGAGCAGAAGCCTGGCTGAACTCGATGAAGGGGAAAATGTAAATAAGAAAGCAAATATAAAGCTATCATTTTTAAAAAGCAGAGCTGTTTTTATAAAAAGGTGGAAGAACTTAAAGAATATTTTATGTTGATGAAGCTAACATAAGTGAGAGGGAGGAATTGCTTTTGCAGAAAAGAGAAATTTTAGGATTAACAACCTTGAAAGATGAGATAGCATGGGATCTGAAGCACAGTAGCGCTGACCTTTGATGAAATTAGGGTGCTTCCTTAATTATAGTAATGACCAGATGGCAGTAAAGGAGAGGAAACAGAGTATATGGAAAGTTTGAAATAATAAAGGGAAATATTTAATACTTCAAAATATGGATTCAAGTAAGAAATGAACCATATCATGGAATGTAATACAGCCATTAAATATTAATCTTTTAACAAAGTATAAAAAACTCAGAATGTTAATTTAAAATGATTAAAACTATATATACATATTATAGTATGATATCAAGTAGCTACAAAATATATAATAGAAGCATTTCTGCTAAAAGCTAAATATTTGTTAACTATTTATGTTATTATGAGTATGGATTATTTCATACTTTATATGTTTACATAATTAGAGAAATACTTTTAAAAGATATTTCACAATAACAGATTAACACATGAAAAGGCATTCTACATCCCACTTCACAATCCCCATGTATGAGTAGACTAATTCTAATTCTAATACTAATTCTAATTTATTTTTAGAAATTTCAAATGAAAGGTCAAGTAGTAAATAAAATATTCATAATTTAGAATGACTTTTTAGAGATATTTATGTCTCCTAAATAAAATATCCATAAAAGAAAAACTTGTATCCAGCATTTTGGAATAAAACATTAGTCTTGAAATATTTTTACCATAAAAAAGGTGTAAGAGTTGATAAATCGTGCATAAAGGGGGCCAGAAGATGTTACTATAGAACTAAATAAATATCCAAGAACCACTTTGATTTCCATAGGGAATTATAGAGAAGATACTGAGAGGGAACTTGATTTGTCTTAATTCAGTATTCTGCATTGTCAATTTTTATATCTTGCAACACAGTCATTTCTATAGCTTTTCATGCAGAAAAGAGAGATCTTCAAAGATTACTGATTTTTAAAAAAATTATAGGTCTCCTCACTGAACATGTCTTTAAATAAGTTACAATAGTAAAAATATCTAGTTTTCAATCATAGTTAAGAGGCTTTCTTTGCTATATTAAATAATACAAGGAAAATAAAATTACCTCTTTATTTCAGGATATAAGTATGCTAGAGCCTTTAAAATATTTCATATGTGATGTATCTTTGGTAGAACCTCTCAAGTTGCTCATCTCATTAAATAAATTATAAAATGCTGAAAGATAGGAACTGCATCTGATTCATGCTCACATTCTTGGAATGCAGCATGGTACCTGGAATATGGTAAGTGCCCAGTAGTTTTGTTGATTAAATGAATGAATGGAATGAATGAATGAATGGAAGGAGGGAGTATATAGTCTACAGAAACCCCATAGTCTTAAAGTATCTTAAGACTAAAGTATTTTGAAAAACATATTTATTTTCATGGCTTCTGATGAAATCATTCTCCAAAACAGAGTTGTAATTTCATGGAGCAATCAGTCTTATTGGCAGTGTTTGGGGGATTTGAAAGGCCATCAGTCTTTAAGGCCGTTTGTTGATCTGGAACATTTCATCAAAAGCATGTTGTTTTGAAAGTTAGAAATAAAAAAAAAAAAGTCCTCTGTGATATCCTAAGGGAGACTTATTTCTAATCGATTGAACATGCCTGAATGCATTCTTAAGTCTTTGTAGGAGTATTAAAACAATGACTCATCTTGTTGTAACATAATAGACAGCATCAGTTGTGAATATAGAACAGCCTTTTGTAAACATCATGAATATCCAAAGCAGAAACTGGAGCATATTTTAAAGTGACTTATGCCATAGAAACAACACTCATGTAAAATTACTCAGGTGAAAACAGTTAAAAATTACTTAATTCAGAATTCAAGCACTTATCAAATAATTTTTTTACCCCTCATGCACGGTGTTGTAATAGTTATACAGAATGAAAAATAGGTAATTTGACAATGGAAATTGAGAGAGGATGCTATTTCTGACCATGAAAACATGTTTATATTTTGATGGGAAATCAATAAGTTGCTTGGATATTGTAAGACTATTTTTAAAACCCATAATTTGAGTGCCTTACCACAATTAACAAAGCTGAATTGTATTCTGAATTATTTTTTCCTTTGTTCTCTAAATATATATATATGTGTATATATATATATATATATATATATATATATATATATAAAACTATCCTATATCCACCTCCAACTAAAGCCTGTAGAAAAACCTATTCTAAATATAACTCTTTGAAAAAAGAAAACAAAAGATTCATAAATTATGTAAACTAAAAAAACAATAATTATAAGTTGTAATTAGTTGTAGTCAAATAAATACAAAATAACAATTATCTGTTAAACCATTCTCTCTTGATTACTATGTATAATTGTTTTATTAATTTTTCTTGTATACATTATTGAGAGCTAACCCCATACCAGAATCTGTGAAAGACACTAGAGATGCATAACCCATTTACTCATGGGGATCCTAGCTTTTTATCTTCAGAGAGATAGCTGTTAATCATGTTATTAAAAATAAATGTAAAATCTTAGCTATGGCAAGTATAAGAATAGGCAGTTGGTTGGACCTGTGCATCTGTAACAGGGAGTTTCACCTGTAGCTATGTCCTCAAAAAAAACCTATATAAAATCTAAAAAGGTTAGCATTTTTGCATGAAAATTGTCTAAAAGTTACTTTCCTATTTTCTGTGGGTCTGCTTTAAAAAATAAAAAGGTTACATTTTTATCATACTGAGAATAAAGTTGCGTACAATTATTTAGTTTTGAAATTTTAGTCAATAAAAGTGTGTATGTATGTTTAATATAAAATTGATATTATAAATGAAACAATGATCACTGTGTTTAGGGGGTTTTCCTTCAATTAGAAAAATTTAAATTTAAAGAGGAAGTGCAAATATGGTATTATTAGTTTGGCTACCTTTTCTAAGAAATTTATCTAGCTATGACAGACTTTTTATTTCCCTAAACATTAGCCTAAAGGAAACATGTACTTGTTCCCTCTTACCCAGATATTTACATAATAAAACACCCCTGTTATTGATTCAGAGTAGTATCCTCAAGAACAAACCCTGCTAGAGTCTGGAGGTGATCTTTGTAAATACAGTGGAAGAGATGATAAGTCACAGAACTCCATAAACACTGGCAGCTGTAAGCCTAACATATGGCCCACAAAGCATGACTGAAGGCTGTGGAATCGGGTTGCCTGAGTTCAAACCCCAGATCTCTCATTTACCAAGAACTTGAATTTGAGCAAGTCACTTCTCTCTGGACCTCTTTTTGTCTCCTCATCTGCAAGCAAATTTGTTCTGAAACTACATAAAATAATGAATGTGACAGTTTAGCACAAATAGTGACTTAATCATACAGTAAATGGCACATGTTACACATTTATCACAGAAGGCTTGGCTACAGGAATAGCCATAAGTAAATATCCTAACCTTCTTTGTCTTTAAGCCACACCCATCTGTTATTGACCCCATAAAATATAGAGCTCTGTCATCCTTAGTTTTTAATATCAAAACGTACTCACCCTACAGGGATATGACAGGTATTTTAATATGCTTTGCTTCTAATTTTTCTGTATAAATGGGCAATAAAATGGTAGGATAAGCCACAATTTCCAAGCGTTTGCCCCTTCCGTGTCAACATTAATTTTTCAAAAGTATTTAAGTTTGATAATCTTCATTAACACTATTATTACTCCACTTTGGACATAAGAAAAATATTGCATCCCCATTGCCATTTTTCTTTTCTTCTACCCTTCAGTGATCCCCTCCATGCTTGGTGTTAGGATGAGCAAATCTTGAAAGTGATTAGGATTCTTGGATTTGTACAAATAGTAAATTATGATACTTCTAGGGTCATAGGATCATAAGATCTCACAAAGACATAGGTAATTTATTTCAAAACAATGGATTTTCAAAATAATTTTAACTATTAGGTAATTATTTTCCACTTTTGCCAATGAATTTTGGAAAATAAGTTATCTAAGAATCAGTGTAAGAATGAACCATGTTCATTGTCTCCTCCATCATCAAGTTTGACAAATGATATAAACAAATGACTTCTCTTTTTATTCTATTGTTTCTAAAATTGAGATGCTAAATATCAGTATATTTCACCTAAACAATTAACACTTTTCTCAAGACTGTCTAATCCCCATTTGTAGGGGAAATGAATGCTTAAAAATCAATGAAGGATTGGCAAAGATTGAGTACAGCTAATCTGATGTTCAAAGTCAACCAAGAAAAAAACCTTATCCTTTACAAGTAAGGGACTGAATAAATGGATAAAGCCAGAATTTGTCCACAAAGAGCAAACAAAAAAGAAATAACTTGACTGAATACCAAGAACCAATGTAATAGTTTGAAGAGCAAATTGTTTTACCATTTAATAGTTTACTAAATATTTGAAGCCTTTTTAGTCATATTGTTTGCTATTGTTTCTACATTAAGTATGTTTTATGATGGGAAAATTTCTTAGGAAATCTACATTATTTTTCCATTCAAATAATAAAACAGTAAAGTCTAAGCATTATTTTCATCATTTAAAATACTTTATTTTTTTAAAGTAAATATTTTAAATCTTTAAATAACAGTTTATAAAGTTCATTACAGTGATATACAAGACATAAGAAAATAATTGCTATTTTTACTTTATTTTATTTTTTAAAATTTTATTCATCATTTTTAGAGGGGAAGGGAGGGAGGCAGAGAGGGAGAGAAACTTCAATGTATGGTTGCCTTTCACCTGCCTCCAGCTATGGACCTGGCTGGAGACCTGGTTTGCAACCTGGTTATGTGCCCTGGCTGGGAATCAAACCAGCCGGCATCTTTCTACTGAGCCACCAGCCAGGGCCAAGGATTTGTTATTTTTAAAGAAAAAAGCATAACTGATGTTAATTTCACAGAAAAAAAAAGAGCAAATAATTGTTAATATACTGTAAAATAAAGGTTTCTTAAAAGATTAAAAATAGACTACTAAATGATCCAGCAACTCCACTTCTGGGTATTTATCTGAGAAACACAAACTACCACTTTGAAGAAAGCATACAATGAATATGCAACCCTATATTCATTGCAGGATTGTTTACAATAGCCAAAATACTAAGTGTTCACCAAAAAACAAATGGGTAAAGAAGAGGTGGTGTATGCAATGGAATATCTCTCAGCCATAAAAAAAGAATAAAATCTTGCCATTTGTGACAATACCGGTGGACCTAGAAGGTTTTATGTTCTGTGAAATAAGCCAGTCACAGAAAGACAAGTGTCATGTGTCATGTGATTTCATTTTTGTGCGGAATCTTAAAAATTAAGCAAACAAAGCCATCAATACAGAGAACAAATGGATGGTTTCCAGATGGAAGTGGGTTGGGGGATGGGTGAAGGAATTAAGAAGTTCAGATTTACAGTTATAAAATGTCATGGGTACATAAAGTGCAGCACAGGGAATATTATTGTAATAACTATGTATGGTGTCATATGGATACTAGATTTATTGGTGTGATCATCTTGCAAGTTATATAAATGTCTATTCACTATGCCATACACTTTAAACTAATATAATGTTGTATATCAATAAGTAAAAAATAAAAATATTACTTTACAAAGTCCAGTAAAAAAAGCAAAAGCAAATTAATAGACTATTTTTAAAAGTAAGCATTTGTCTTTCAAAAATAATTTTACTTTGAACAATGCCAAAATACTGACCTTCTTTGACTAGAAATCAAAGTTTGGTGACCTGTTAAAATGCTAAAACCAAATAATGAAAAAAACAGAAAATGCCCACTATCTATGTTAGCTTGATAATCCTTCCCAAAATAGAGAAATCACAAAATAATAATAAATGATGATAATAACAATAAGGTAGAATAAAGTAAGGAAAAAGTTTTAACATTCAAAGAGCTGCAGCTTCTCTAACCAAATCACTCTTACCATTATATTTTATCTTCTGTGGGACCAAGGAGAACTTCCAAATCATTACTGGATAATGAAATTCTGGCTTTCACTGTCAGAGTAAACATATCATTGTCTTCCATTCATTCTCTATGTTTCTCATAGGTGTCGAGTAAACAATTTTAAATAGGATAACTTGGAAAATAGTTCATTGTCTCTACACAGAGAAGTACAAAACATAGATTTATGTCTAATTTGTAATTATATTCCTTGTTTGTTATATTTAAATATGCACAGTGGCTGCAACTATTTTCATATATGACTAATAATTTGTCCACTGAAAACAACATTTACCAGGAAGAAACTCTGAGAAAATGATGGAGCAGCATTTGGCTCCATAGTTTTTAATCAGACTATAACAGAAACAGACTTTCTACATAATTAGCAGTGTCCCTGAAATCATCACAATGTCCCAATACAAATGCCATGTGAAAATCTCATCATTCCAAGGACTATTAAAAAGCCTTTTGTCTATCTCATAATTTAGTTATTTCTTCAAATAAAAATGACAGTTTATAATAACTCTATGGCCACTAATATTAATTCAATTTGGAAATCTTCTTTATCCCTAATGTTTGCTTACTAAAAGAAAATATCTGGACATAGCATTACTCAAAATACAATTAAAGCTGAGTCCTCAAAAGTTAGTTGAAGACTCAAAGTAATGTTAAATTAAAGTTAATTGGTAGGTACAAAATAGACAGAGGGGGTTTCAGAATAGTGTAGGAAAGAGTAAAGCCAAATAACTTACATGCATGGCCCATGAACATGAAATAAGGTGGGGTGGGATTGCTAGAGGAAAGGGGGTGTTGGGTGGAAGGGAGCACAGGGAAAAAATTGGGACCATCTAATAAAATAATCAATAAAATACACTTTAAAAAGTTAATATTAAATTAAACATGGGAACTGAATATATAAAAACTTGAGAACACAGTTCAAACTATCTTCAGCTATAGAACTGATTAATGCAGTTCTGTTCTGTTTATAATACTTAAAGAAGATGAATGTTTTTAAACATAGATTTGGCTTTCTAATTTTCTGTATATATTTTGCATCTTATCATTTTATGATGTTTGGAGCCAAAGCAAATACTTTTTTATCACAAATATGTATAAGTCACCAAAATCCAAGAGAAAATGGAGATCCATACAATCTTGTCCTGCCATCACTACAAGTATTAAATGACTATAAAGACTATCAAGTAAAAAGTTGTCATACCCAAATAGCTTGGGCAATAGCAGTGGCTAAGCACTATATACCTATTAGAATTACTAAAACATGGAAGCAAACAAGATGTCCTTCAGCTGGTTAATGGATCAACTAGTTAAGCCAGCAATAGAATATTACTGAACCCTAAAACAAATGAGCTATCATGACATGAAGAGACATGGAGTAATCTTAAAAGCATATTACTAAGTGAAAGAAGTCATTCTAAAACAGCCACAAACTGTATGATTTGAACTACACAGCATTCTGGGGAAGGCACAATTATGGAGACAAAAAAAAAAAAAGAAGAAACCAAAACAAAAAGGTTGAGTGGCTACTAGGAGGAGGTAAAAGAAATTAAATAGGCAGAATACAGAGCAATTTTAGGGGACTAAGTGTGTACCATAATGATGGGTACACATCATTATATTTTTATCCAAAACCTTGAGAATATAAAATAATAATGGTGAACACAAAAGTATACTGTAAACTTGGGTGATTATGTGTCAAAGTAAATTCATCCTTGGTTAAAAAAAAAAAAAAAGTACCATTCAGTGATTCATGTTTATATTGGGGGAGGCTATGCAAGTATGGGAACATAGAGTTACAGGACATCTCTTTACCTTCCTTTCAATTATTTTGTAAGCCTGAAACTGTTTTTAAACAATTGAAGTCATTTAAAAAATGTAGTAGCATGTAAGCAAAATGCTTCTTTAAAACAATGCATACTATAAGTAGACAGTAATAAATTACTCAGTATAATAACCAAGAAATTCATGGGTAAAATTACAAAGAAGTATTGACAACCTTAGAAAAATTTAATATATTAACACAGAAATAAAATATAAAGGCAGTTTCGAACTACATTACAAAACTATAATGATCAAACAGTATGGTATTAGAATAAAAACAGAAATATATACCAATAGAACTGAATAAGAGCTAAGAGAATGTATGTTTAATTACTTTGTAACAAAGAATCCAAGAATATACAATGGTAAAGGATAATTTCTTCAATAAATGGTGTTGGAAAAATTGGGCAGCCACATGCAAAAGAATGAAATTAAACCACCATTTTAAACCATATACAAATGAGCTCAAAATAGATTAAAGAATTGAACTTAAAGATCTGAAACCATAAAACTCCAAGAAAAAAACATAAGTGACAAATGACTTGACATTAGTCCTGGAAGTTTTGAATTTGAAACTTAAAAAAGGCAGCAAAAACAGAAATAAATAGGTAAGACTATATGAAAATAAAAAGCTTCTGCACAGCAAAGAAAACCATCAATAAAATGAAAAGGCAACCCACTGAATGAAAACAATATTTGCAAACCATATATTTTAAGGAATTAATATGCAAAATAATAAGAACTCATACAATTTAATAGCAAAAAAAGGTTAAAAATGTGCAGAGGTTCCAAATATATCTCTTTCCAAAGATATACAGTACAGATGGCCAAAAGGCACATGAAAAGATGCTTAACATCACTAACATCACTAATCATCAGGGGAATGCAAATTAAAATCAAAATGAGATATCAGCTCACAACTATTACTATTATCCTAAAGGTAACAAATGTTGGCAAAAGTGTGGAGAAAAAAGGAACCCTTATACACTTGGTGGAAATGTGAATTCATGTGGCCACTACATTATGTGGATTCCACCAAAAAATTAAAAATAGAATAACTTTATGACCCAGCAATTTCACTTATGGTTATTTATCAAAAGAAAACAAAAACACTAATTCAAAAAAGATATATACATTCCAAAGCTCATACAGCATTATTTGCAATAGACAAGATATGGAAGCAACTGGGTATCCAGTTGATTGAAGATATTATTCAGTGTAAATATACTCACTGACTTTCTGTCTTCTGGATCTGTCAATTAATAATAAGGGGATATTGAAGTCTCCAAGTATAATATAGGATTTTTGTCTATTCCTCCATGCAGTTCTATCAGGATAAGCTGAAGCATTTTGACTCCTTTATTAAATACATATATATTAAGAATTATGTCTTCTTGTATAAATGATCCCCATTATTATTATTATATAATGTTCCTTTTTATTCTTGATTATGTTCTTTCTTCTAAAGTCAACTTTGCCTAAAATTAATACAGCTATTCCTGTTCTTTTTTGATAAGTTTTAGCATGGTATATCTTTTTCTCTATACTTATGACCCAAGTCTTTATATTTGAAGTTGATTTCTCATAAACATAGAGTTTAGTCATGTGTGTGTGTGTGTTTAATTTGCTCTCATAATGGTATCTTTTAACTGATGTAATAATTATTTTTTTACATTAAAAGTGATTATTAGCATAGTTGGGTTAATGTCTACTAAGCTGGCAACTGTTTCCTGCTAATTGTGCTTGTTTGTTGTTTCTTCTCTTTTTCCCTAGTTTTCATCGATCATATTACACAATTAAATTGTACCATCTGCAAATCAACTATACAATTGTTTTAAAAAAACAAAAGTCTTATGGTTTCCATAGAGTTTGCAATATACATGTTAAACTAGTCTAAGTCCACTTTTGAGTGGCACTTCATATGTAGCACTGCTACTTTATAATTGAATATTTCTAATTCTTCCTTCCCATTACTTATAACATTGCTATCAATGTATGCATTTATCCATATAGTACAATCTTACAATATATTGATATCATTTTAAACAATTATAATTGAATCAAGTATGAATAAAAAATTTAAAAATTATTTTGACTTTACTCATTTTGAATATCATGCTCCCGTATACAGTATATTTCAGATATATGCATTCCCATGTTCATGCAGCAATATTTACAATATTTCCCTCTAACAAACTTATTCTTTGAATGAAAGGTCTTCTGGTATGAATTTTTTTCATTTGAGAAAGATTTTAGTTCTTTCACTTTTGAAAAAGTATTCTTTTTAACTTTTATTAAAAGAAATTTGCTGGATATAGATTCTAGATTATGGCCTTTTCTCTAAAACTTTAATTATTTCATTCCACTGTCTTCTTGCTTATATGGTTGCTGATAAGAAGTTGGCTATAATTCTTACTCTTGTTCTACAAAATGTTTGCTTTCCTTCAAGTCTTTCTGCCTTTAGTTTTCTGGAGTTTTGTTTGTTTGTTTGTTTTGTTTTGTTTTGTTTTCAGTTTGAACATACTATGGCTAGGTGGAGACATTTTGGGTTATATCCTGCTTAGTTTGTGTCTGCTCTTTCTCTGTGGTTGGTATCTCTTTAATTTTGGAAAGTCCTCAATCATGCTCATGTTAAGTGTTTCTTCTACTCTGTTCTTTCTTTTCCTTACATTTGAATTACATAGATGTTACTATTTTCAAATTCTCCTACAGTTGTTAGATACTCTGTTCTACTTGTTCTGATTCTCTTTTCTCTTTGCATATTAATTTGGAAAGTTTCTATGGGCCCAACTTCAAGCTAACTGATTATTTGTTTGACCATCTTAATCTAAAGATAAACCCATCAAAGCATTATTTTTGCAACACTAATATTGATTTCTAGAATGCTCTTTAAGTCTTATAGTTTGTCTCTCTGCCTAGATACCCATCTGTTATTAATATTGTACACTTTTTTATTATAGTGGACAACACAACATTAATTATATTTACTTCAAATTCTTTTTCTGATAATTCAAATATCTATGTTACATATGAGTCTGTATGATGCTTTCTTTGTCACATCAGATTTTATTTTATTATTTTCTTATATTTTATTATGCTGTATACATTTTTCAATTTAAAATCAGGCAAAATATATTGAGTAATGAAAACTGAGGTGAGTAAACTTTTGGCTTCTGACTTACGTATGTGAATCTGGTTAAAAGTTAAACTCTGTTTAATATTTTTTTCTTTTTCTAGCTGTAAGTACTAGGCAGGGGTTTCAAATTTCTGTTTTTGTTGTTGTTGCTATTCCCTGTTGATTTTGGGTTTTTCCAGGAACTCCTATGAAATGGTCCATTTTCTGCAATTCAGCTGTAACCCACTGTTATTATAGTGCAGGGGTGTCAAACTCATTTTCACCAAGGCCACATCAGCCTTATGCTTGCCTTCAAAGGGACAAATGTAATTTTAGGACTGTATAAATGTAACTACTCTTAACAGTTAAATGAGCCGGGTACAAACAAGGTGCTGGGTCGAAGGTGCTGGTCTGGATAAAACAAGGTGGTGGGCTGGATTCAGCCCATGGGCCTTGTGTTTGCTACCCCTGTCTTAAGTGATATAAGACTGTGGTAAAGTTTTCCCCAGAAGAAAGATGTGTTATGGATAATGCTCCAGTATTATTTCATATTGGTTAGTTTTGCCATTTCTCTACCTTATACATAAAGGGATCTTTCTTGGTTCTTCAGTGAGCCTGGCATAATTCCTGGAAGGAAAGGCTGGGCATACAAGGCTCCCTGAATGCTGCAGTCTCTGAGTTTCTTCCTCCTGCTACTCTGTCCTTAGCCTCCAACAATTAATCAAAATTACCATTAAGTATTCCTACCAGAGTAGGCTCTAGTCGATCCTGGTCCAGATAAGCAGGTTTTATTTGTAACTCTCTGTGTTCATCTGTCACTTCAGTTTTCAGGGTGGCCATCATTTTCAGTCTGTTCAGCTTGTCTTGTTGTGGGGAGAGGAGTTATGACTTTGAAGATCTTTATAAATCAGAGCTGAAACCAAATGTCCACAAGACCACTTTCTGAATCCAAGATTTGGTATTCTAGGCACTATCATCTTAATTATTCTACTATACTGACCCACAACACTTATCAAGCTTCTGCTTTTAAGAGCAAGGTGGTGATGAGTAGTTGATTTCAGTTGTGAATAAGAGAGTTCATAATTCATGTTGTAATATGAAGGGTATAAATTCTAGGCTGTTTTTCTGGCAGAAACATTCAGGCAAGTTTCTAAACCTAAGATGTAAGTTCCATGAGGACAAATACTTATCTTGTTTTTTAAAATCACCTTCTTGCCAGAGCTTAGCACTATTCTCTGTAGTCGCTAAATACTGTGTAACTATTTAGTGAATAAGCAGTTCTACAGAAATGCAGAAATAATGACTTGAGATGAGTAAATGCAACTGACCAAAATAAATCCTTGTAACCAGCTCTTCCAGGCCAACACATTAGCACCCAGGACAAATATTGACACTAAGTGGCTGCACGCAGAGAACTCTTCTTGGTTACTTGTATAGACTGAACCATGATTCTTCTGTTCCAGGGACCTTCTTGAAGTCTCGCATCATTAGAAAATAACAGGACATATGTATATAAAATTATTTATATATAATTACATATGTAAAATAATGGACCATATACAGCAACTGTATATGTGTGTATAAAACAATGGACCATATATAGCAACTGTATATGTGTGTATAAAACAATGGACCATCTATAATAAATATATATAAAACAATGGATCATAGAATAGGTCAAATGTCAGACTAAGGGTGAAAATTAAGGATTTCAGGGGAGGGAAAAATCAGTAAGATGTCAAATAGTAAAGAAAAAATTTAGGGAAATTGGAATAAAAACTGGGCCCTGACATTAGTACAAATAGGAAGCTTTAAGTAAAAGAAAATGAAGAAAGGAAGGAAGGAAGAGGGCAGCAGGAATTCCAGAGAAAAAGCAGGATGAGCCAAAACACAGAAGGCAGAGTGTTTCATAGAATAAAAGGGAATAGCAGGGAAAACTATTTGTTGGGCATAGCTGATTTAGAGTGATACCTAGTATTAAGTCAGGTTAGAAAGAAAAGTAAAAGTCATGTGATAATTTAAACCTCAGTCATAAAACTGAACAGCATTAAAATGCACTTTCTGTAGAAATCCTACACCTATTTATGAGCATTTTTTTTTTCCAAGTGATAGTAAATCACAGGGGCATGAGGTCATTTGGCATGAAAAGGATCCAGTAAGTTTAGACAAAATCCAATTAAGTTGAAGTCAATACCATAAGATTTTGGAGCATTTGCCATAAATTTTCATATGAAACCATCTCATCAAACTTGTGCACAGCTGTAGTGAAAAATCCCAGGTTCCACCACAATTGAAAAGTTCTCTGATGTTATCTTCATCTATAATAAAGAAAGCCCTGTGGAAACTGCTCTGAGATGTGGAAGTTTTGAAAATCTAAAGAAATAATAACTGGAAAAATAAGAACTATATCCAAATATTTAGGAATCCATCAAGATAATGTTTTATCCAGTTTTTAAATTTTAATAAAATCAAACTCTCAATATGCATTATTTCAGAGGTGTTGATTATGTAGTGAATTAAGTTCACATGATTCATGACTTACACACATTTATCCAATCAAAATGAAATTTAGAAGCCCTGGCTGGTGGCATAGTGGATAAGGCCCTGGCCTGAGAATCCAAAGGTCACTGGTTCGATTCCCAGCCAGGGCACATAACCAGGTTGCAAGCCAGGTCTCCATCCAGGTCCATGGCTGGAGGCAGGTGAAAGGCAATCATACATTGATGTTTCTCTCCCTTCTGCCTTTCTTTTCCCCTCACTCAAAACACAATAAATAAATTCTTTAAAAGAAACAAATTTAGAGTATTAGGCTATCATCTTCTAAGGAAAATTCCCTGCAAAAGTAAGTTTAATACACCATTGAATATGCTTACCAGATCTTGACCAAAATTTCAAGAACCATAAAACTATACAAGAACTAACCATAAGTAAAGAGAAGTTCTCCTTTTACCTCAGCTGGCCTATTATATTTAGAAATAGCATTTCTGTATCTCTCTTCTCCACAGGTTCTGTTCCCCTTGTTGATTTTTGCAATCTGTTATTAATCTATATTAATACATGGTTACATTCTGAACAATAAAAATGTGTGTTCACTTACATCTATTAAGACATGCTGTTACCTGTTATGTTGCCAAAAATAATGACAGATCACTGTATTATGTTTCAAGAAGCCTCAATCACTAATGTTTTTTTGACTGTGCCATATTATTTTCCCCTTGGCTTCTAATAACAATGATGTATGAATGACACAAGATTTAAAAGAGCAAATAGTGGACTATGTCTATATATACCAAATTCACAATAGGAAGACCACTGGCATACTGTAGAAAATACTGAGGTCTACAAACAATTGACCCTTGAATGACACATTTCCAATATGTTTGAGTAAGAAAGTATTGTCAAGAAAGAACTGAAACCATCATCAGAATTGATTTCTTGATAACTTTTGGTCACATTGTTAGTTTTATATTGATGCAACTCTCATATGCTTTAACATTCTAAGGGTTTTACATTTATAAAAATAGGTCATAAGTGCAAAACTTTCAAATTCAAAACTCAGCAGACCAGGACATGTACACTTCCATTATTGGAGATTTTATTACTTCATCATAATTCACTTTTCTGTTATTACATAAAAATCCTGCTTCAGACATAGTCATAACATGGCTCCCTTTGACATCTATTAAATGAGTTTTAAAAAGGAGAGATATATACAAATTGTGTCTCTTTACAAAGCTTTGCCCATCAATTTACTGAATACAGTTACCTTAATATGCATATTTGTATCATATTATGCAAAATCATTCCATAGACCTGTGTTATGAAATAACTAATATGGCTAAGTATCCTTAATTGACCTTAGTAAAGTCAAAATACTAGTTATAAACTAAAAATATCCTAATATAAAATTCAGTATGAATTCTTAATATTCTAAAAGAGCTGTTAAATATTCTTAATTGTAGGACTATAAACATTTTCTCATAGTTTAAAATGATAATTCATATTTCATTTTGATACTGACAATTATTTTTCTGATAAGGATTTGGTATAATTTTCAGAATAATTGATTTGATATGTCCCTTGCTATTTTTTTATTTCCTGAAAACACTACCTTCAATTTTCCAATACCCAGAAGGCTTTAGTATTCTCAGAAAAATCCATAATTCTGTTTATATCATATTTAATTTAATTACTATATTTAAAAAGTCACATTAATCTTATAATTTTGGATCCTGAGTAATTTTCATCCATTAGTTCTTTAATGTGAAATTATCTGACATTCTTTATTTTATGCTTCCTTATATTGTTTTGTTTTTTGTTTTGTTTTGTTTTTTTCAGAGAGAAGGGCAGGGAGGGAAGAAGAAAGGGAGAGAAGCATCAATGTATGGTTGCCTTTCACCTGCCTCCAGCCACAGACCTGGCTGGAGACCTGGCTTGCAACCTGATGCCCTGACTGGGACATCAAACCAGTGACCTTTGGGTTCTCAGGCCAATGCCAATCCACTGACCAGCAAAGTCCTTATATTGTTATGTTATTTTTTATCTATATTCACAGTTCTTTTATAAAATCTGGTATTTGGTATCTATTATAAAGTAGTTTAGGATATTAAATAAATTATTCAATAATTTATATAATAATTAAATGACCTTTATTACACTTACTTTTATATCTTATTTAATGTTTGTTTAATCCTTACCCAGGAATGTGTTTCTTGATTTCAGAGAAGGAGGAAGGTTGGAAGGGAAGGAGAAAGGGAGAGGTTGATTGACAGAGAGAGAGACAAAGAGAGAGAGAGGGAGAGAGAGAGAGAGAGAGAGAGAGAAAGAGCAATGAGAGAGAAACAGTGATTGGCTACCTTCCCTATGCTCCCCAACCAGGGATTGAACTTGCAACCTAGGTATGTGTTTTGACTGGATATTGAACCCTCAACCTTTTGGTGTATGAGACAACACTACAACCAACTGACCAACTTGGCTAGGACTTGATGACCTTTATTTTCAATCAGTTCTAAGAGTTCCAGCACCATGACCTCAAGTCTAAAATTATATTCTTACATTTCTTTCAGTTCTGTCCAGGATTTTGGCTATAACGATATTCATGTTTCTATAAGGCCTACAACCAGGTGGCAACTTCTTCTCATTAGTTACAACTCACTATACCAGCACAGCATTTGGAGCTCTATTCTCTTTCCTGTGCTGTGCTATGCAGTGCATTTTGTGTTAAGACAGTTCTGTAGATAATTTAGGCTCCAATTTTAAGATCATAAAACAATTAGGAAAATTGCCATTAGTTGTATGTTTTGCCAAATCAGTAGTTCCCAACTCTTGTTGCATTTTAGAATCTCTTAGTAACTTAAAAGCAACTTTTAATGTCTAATCACATACACACACATCACCACCACCACCACCACCACCACCACTTCATGGTCTAGATGCAGCTCCAGGGCTTTACGTTGAAAACCACTGGCTTCAATTTGTGGATTATATTTTTCTTTTAGATAGTTTATAAAATTTCCGATGTATTTTGAATGTCCAGAAAATGATTTGAAACAAATTTAATTTGCTCTCTCAGATGACGTAACTATGAAGAAAGTTATAAAAATGCACTATATACCTAGTAAATACTCATTAGGTTTGTAAGTTAAATGACTTGAAAAATACATACCTCTATGAAAATAAAGGTAGTAGGCCATTATTTACTCTTAGAAATGACAAAATTGTGAAACCTTATATATTGTTAGGTGATGAGCTAGATGATAAAACTCAACTGAAGTTGATCTCAATCCACATTTTTCATATTTCACTATTATATAATTTTGTAAAGTGTTTATGATAATGGACTATATTGTTCAACCCTTGTTATTTAAATGTCATGATATGCTGAACATCATACAACTATTAACTGTTTGTGGAAATATTTCCAAATTTTTAAGTTTATTCTCTCACTAAAGAAACAGGAGCCAAATTTCTTCCAACAGCCAGCAAATTTTCTAAGTTCTGCAAATACTACTACACACATAGAGATGGATTTTAAACATTAAATAACTAGTTTGAGAAATGAGTCTTCAAACAATTAACTATACTTCCACTTAATAATTAATATAATTCTGAAATATTCAAATTATATTAAATGCATTGGAGAGTAAATCCTAAGGGTAGTCCTTACTAATGCTCCACAATAAGATAATGATTTTGTTGAAATTTATGAATACCATAGTCATAGCATTTGAGAATTAAAATATTAGAGAAATTCTGAATCATGGATAGAAAACCAGTGTAATGTTTGAGAGAAAATAAAAATATTTCATAAAATGTAACAGTTATATGAAACTCAAATTTAATTGTCCATAAATAAAATGTCAGTGGAACATAGTTACACTCATAATTTAAATATTGTTTATGGTTGTGTTGCATTGTAGAGGCAGGGTTGAGTATTTGCAGGAGACCACTCTGGCCTTTATTCTTTAGTTTATTCTTTAAAGAATAGACTATCTAGCCCCTTACAGAAGAAGGTTGCCAATGCCTGTTCTAAATCAACACTGTTGAACAGAGCTTTCTGTGATAATGGAAATGCTCTACATTTGCACTGCTAAATGCAATATCCACTAGTTACATGCAGCTATTGATACCTTGAAATGTGAGTAGTGTGGTAAAGAAATTAATTTTCTAAATTTAATTTTGATTTAGTTATAGTTCATTTATTATTTTAAAATATTTTATATTTTTAAAAGATTTTATTTATTATTTTTAGAGAGAGGGGAAAGGAGAGAGGCAGAGAGGGAGAGAGACATCAATGTGTGGTTGCCTTTCATCTGCCTCCAGCTAAGACCCGGCTGGAGACCTGGCTTGCAACCTGCTTATGTTGCCCTGGCTGGGAATTGAACCAACAACCTTTCGGTTTTCAGGTGGGTGCCTTATCCACTGTGCCACGAGCCAGTGCTACAACATTTCATTTTAGACCCTTCCCCTTCTTTTCCCCATTATCCCCTTCCTCCTTCCCCTCTGGTTGCTATCAGTTTGTTCCTTATTTCCACATCTCTGGTTTTATTTTGTTTGTTTGTTTGTTTGGTCCTCAGGTTCCATTTACAGGTGAGATCATATGGTGTTTGTCTTTCATCACCTGGTAAGGGTCTAGTCAATGAACAAGTATAAAGAAAACATGGGTGTGGATAAGAGGGTGGGGACTGACTGTGGGAGTGAAGGGGCAGGGGAGAGCAGTGGGGGAGGGGATCAGGACAACTATAATTGAACAATAAAAATATTTCTTTAATTTTTATTTTAATCATTTTAAATTTAGTTCATTTTGAGTGATTTAATGTAGCATTAATTGTTAAGAGTGTTTTATGCTGGAGGTAGAATATATGGAGTTTAATTTCCCCTCTGATACAGACTGATTCTGAACCTTAGGAACTATAAGTAATCTTTTGGTTATAAGTATTAAATGAGTTTATATTGTAAAGCATATACAATTCTACATTATATGTGAACTACATCAACTAGGTCACTTCTAGCAAACAGATGCCCAAAAAATAATGATTGTTATTACTATTATCATTTTATTTTGACCTTAAAATATATTCAACAAATTAATGCACCAAATATTTGTATTCCTTGTACCTAATGTAGTACCCATTAGCAAATATAGCAACAGAAAAGGTATCTGTTTTTGTAGAGCTAACATATTGTAAGCCACAATGCAAAATAAAACACATACAACAAAAACAAAGATCAGGTGTAGATTATAAGTAATTACATATATGAACTAAAATCATACTGATATCATGAAAGGCAATAAATAAGAAATCATTTGATTGTAAAATGTGATATAAGCCTATTGTCATTTATAGTATCTAATTTAAATTTTTTTTTACAATAGATTAACACCAATATTCCTATTGATTGATTTTGTAGAAAAAATATATAAATCAGTTTTTTTAAATGTATTAATGGAAAGCCACTGATATCTATTTATTATATTGAGGTTTTCCAATAGATCTTATTTTTAAATGTTTTCTACTACTAACATGTTTGTGTGTGTGTATGTGTGTGTGTGTAAAATATCACTACTGAGACTACAGAACAAAAATTAGAGAACTGAGTAACCAACAGGGAGGTTATGTAATTTGCCAAAAGTAGTCAGAGCTCTCTATAATACTGTCTGGGCTTGGCTGAGAGCCCAGATGCAACAATTAAGTTTTGATGACCAATGGGCCTTTAATGGAGAAATGACATACTTAGGAGTTCTTGGAACAGGTGACTAAAATAACCATATGAGGTTGCAGTTGAAATTTGAAAATTTTATTCTACCTGCCTGGAAGAACTAAGGAAATATTCTTTGGGATAGGCCTGATTATTGTCCATAATTTCTTTTTCTAAGGATCATAGAATAAATATTCACCCAATTTACTCCCATTACCACAGCCAGGTGTTCTTTTAGGACACTTTGTTATACCAAAGTAAATAAAAGCATCTCCCTTGTAATGTGGCCCTTTCCTGCTATTTGGTCTAGTAAGCAAGCCAGAATTGTTCTTATGTAGTTATTAATGCAGAAACACTACACAGGACACCTGGTTCCTACCTTAATTAAAAGGGAACTACATCAACTAGGTCATGTCTGGCAAAAGCAAAAGGGCTTATCAGAATCCAACAGTCAAGCAGAACACCAGAGCAACATTCCTTCCAAATGGTGTAGTCTAGTTAATGAAATTCAATGGTTCCTAAAATTCATCCTGGGAAAGCAAAACGTGCCTCCAGAAAACTGGCTCCTTTATCAAATACTGAATGCCAAATACTTTTTTAAGGCTCTAATCCTGAACTATCCTGAGACTTATTTCACAGATGTTGAGTTCCACTAGGAACCATAATTAAGTTAGATTGTACTTGGTCATTTCATAGCCAAAAATACAATAAATTAGGAAAGAGAATTTGATTCATGCTAATCAAAGTATGTACATATTCGTGAAATTAATATACATTTATAATAGTAATAAGAGAAATTTGAATATAGCAGATAATAGCCACATTCCACAATGTTTCTTAAGGAAATATACAACCTAAAATTTCAAACCAACATTACTGATAAAACAAGGGAATGTGTTATGATATAGAATCTGGCATCTGAAAATAAATTGTAGAGTAGTCTAGTATATAGTTTTCTTTTTATCTTTTTTAAAAAATAGTACTAGCCATTCCTTCTAGGAAATATATTTAAGAAGAACAAGAAGAAGAAGGAGGAGGAGGAGGAGGAAGAGGAGGAGGAGGAGGAGGAGGAGGAGGAGAAGAAGAGGAGGAAATTCACTAATTAAAGTGAGGAGCTTCTTGCATTCAGAATAAATTGTTCAAATTCTGGAATTTTTTAGAGAAGTCTTGTAAAGAAAATTAGCTTGCATCATTCTGTGTGAAATTGTAGATTGTAGCAGGAAGGCATTTACATTGAATCATTTGTGTGCCCCAAATGCTATCAACTGTGAGAACATTACCATAATTAGAATCCCTTCAACTCACATTTTAAAATTCTTACATTAAGATGTCTCTTATTTGTATGTCAGTGAAAATAACTGTCAATAGAGACAGATAGTCTGGAAATCCAATTCTTTATGTTATGCACTTTTTATCACAATAAAAGATCATTTATCCCTACCCTGGTCAGTAATATGTGTACATCTATGCTTCCTTGAAGGTAATAGAGGATGGGAAGGACATTTGAGCCCTGTGCATGAGGACAGAGATCAATTTTATTTCAGATTCAAGCAAAATAATAGAAAAGACAGGTGATCATGGTGCATCACCTTTCTAACAAAGAATCATCTGCTGAAAGACGTTTTGAAACTGAATGTGGAATTCATCAGAAAGAAATTTGATGGGAGAGTTTGTTATTACCCACTAGTAAAACTCTAATGCAGCAACAATTCTAGTACTTCATAAAGAAATCTCTAAAGATAAATGTATATTGGGAAATAGCATAATCATGGGAGTGGTGGATCCTGTCTGTTTTCTCCTGTGAAAATAACCATGTTCGTTATTTCAGCAGAAGGATTTTGACAGAGACTTTCTCTGTGAACTTGAGTAAGTCTGAGGAAGGAAAATGGCCAGATCATGCTGAGAAAGCAGCTAAGGAGGTGGTTTATTCACTGTGAGTCTGAGAAGAAGCAATCAATTCTACTGGAAGAGGAGGTCCAGCATCTGTGTAGGAGGATAAACTAGAAGGTGAAACCATGTGTGAACTTAGATACATGCTAAGGATCACAATTTTAAACTGCACAGAATAGGCTTGTGTCAAATAAAGACAAAAAAAAAAAGAGGGGGGGGGCATTAGGAAGCTTCTTCTAATGAGATGTGTTAGTGATATATTATGAGAAGTTTTGGTATTAAGTCAGATCATCAGAAGGTCACAAAGCTGCCTAACGTGGGTTCATTGTTCAATAGGCTTATCAAACTTGTAAAGCACCAGTAAACATTTAGTGGTCACTCACTTAATATTCTAAGTGTCAGTGATACAACAATTAACAAAAAGACATAACTCTTTTTCTTAGGAGCTATAACCTCACTGAAGAAACTGATCTCTACATCAATAATTTCAATGTAATAAAGCAAGTATCATAAAATATTAGCAGAGTGCCAGAAAAATAGACCAAAGGCACTTGGACCTTGGAATTGATGCTTGACCTTAGTCACAATGGATGAATATGACATAGCGGAGAATATTAAAATGTTTTAGTAATGAACAGCATTGCAGAGAGAACCTTTGGAAGGTGGGAAACCACATGACAAATGTGGAAATTGCAAACAGTTTAGTTCAAGGGTGAAGAGGGCAAAGGTTAGAATGTCATGGCATCTGAGCCCCAGTGGGCCACTTTAGCCATGCTGATGCAATGTCTTTTGCTTCCATCTAGGGCTGGTATTAAGAAATTTTTCTTATCGAATTTATTGGGGTGACATTGGTTAATAAAAAATAAATAAAATAAAAACTTCTCCTCCTTCTGCTGGGGAGGCATTTCCTCCCATTCTCACACTGCCCCTGTCTCACCCATCAGTTCTCAGCTCAAGTAGCTTCTCCACATAGAGGCCACTTTCTTCTAAGAAATTTCCCCTGACACTCTAAAACAGCTAGTCCTTTTTACTGGAGGCTCCAAAAGAAGTGTATATGCCACTCTAAAGATTTAAAGTATGGTACTAAAATTAGTATGTATTATCTTCTATCACCCTCAAGATTATAAATTCTTAAAGCAGGTTTGACAACCTAGGCCCACAGGTCAAATTTAGTCCACTACTTGATTTTGTACAGCCAGCAAGCTAAGGATGGTTTTCATATTTGTCAACAGTTGGGGAAAAACTCAAAAAAAGATTATTTTATGACATATGCAAATTGTATACAATTCCAATGTCTGTACCTGTAAGTAAAGTTTTATTGGAATGCACATACACACAAGAAACTTAGCCTCCCTGGCCCCCTTACTTTCAAAGCCAGTGAATGGGCACTAGCATTGTATTTCTGGGATCATAAATTTTAGTAAAATGTGCAAAAGTAGGCATTTTAACTATAATCAGTTGAAATCACTGTCTTTTCCACTCTGACTTTCCCCTTCCTTTTAGTGGCTATCAAATGATATGAACATGATCCAAAGAATAAAAACTGATTTGAAAATGCATATAGCTTGGCCAAAGTGAAATTGATTTATGTTGTTTACCGTCATGTACATGTACAGTAAATTTTTGCTAGCTCTACTCATGCTATAATGTCAAGAATGTACTAGTCCACTATAATGAGTTAAGCCAGCAACCAAAACCAAGGTGTAGGGTAAAAGATGATAAGAATTTGTCCCATTGATGCATGCTTTAGAAATATTGGGCAGTAAATAAAACTAAGTTATGAAATGCATGCAAACAAAAAGTAGATTCTGAAAATTCTTCCAGTCATCTGATGTAAACATTTCAATTTTAAGATTCAGTTCACATTGACCTACTCAAGTTAAAAAATACTCAATAGTGTATAAAGTTATAAATGTCCATGCTTTTCTGTGTTTGATATATATAGTACAAATTGAAATTTATGAAAATCCCTATATTTTGGGGCACAAAACTCTAGCAATACTATAAACATCAAGTATGTATGAGTAAAGTAAAATGTTTTTCACGTAGTAGCTATTATTAATGGTAAAAAAATCAACTTATAATGCTAGGAAAAAACTAAATTTTTAAATTGCTTTTTGTCAATTATCATATTATAAAATATTTGTCATAAGAAGAGGCAATTAAATAGAAGTAAAAATTTTAGGAAATAAAACTATATACAAGTTCTGTCCATAAAACATCCAGCCATGTAATATGAAAAACAGAGACATTTATTGAAAAATACACAAGATACAAGAAACATTGTACATATTACAATGATGCCTCCCTCAGTCTCCTTCAAACTAGGCACCTTGGGATCTCACACTGTTCTCCTAATCATCGTCAGCTGCCCTGTCATATTTTCCTAAGTCTCAAAGTCAGTCTGAAATCCCTTCCCTTTCAAAGGTGATTTTAGTTTTGGGAAAACCAGAAGTTCCAGGGCATCCAACCTGGGCTGTAAGGGGGCTGAGTCACCTGGGTGATTTGATGTTTAGCCAAGAAACTCTGCATGAGACTTGATGCATGAGCTAATGTGGTGTTGTGATGAAGCTGTCAATCACCAGTTGCCCATAGCCGTGGCCTTCTGAATCATCCTAGTAGTTTTCAAAGAAGAATGTTCAAACTTCATGTAAAATTTGATGCAGCTTTGTTGCTCTAGTCACTCAATTATTTAGAATGCCATGGCCATGCAGTACACATGCTCACTCAATGGCATCTACCGCTCCCACTGGCTAGTGCAGTGAAGTTAGTTATCACTCACATGTGCACATCCTAGTTCACTCTCCTTGGCTGCCAAGTTATACTGAGTCACACGAACCATTCTTATTATATTGACAATGGTTGGAGTTTTTCTGAACAGACCTCATGTTATAGTATTAGAAAAAAATGACCCACTTCTGGGTATTATAATGAAATTATCAGCCTTTTCAAGTTGTAATTTCTTGTTAATCTCTATCATCCTAAATGAATAGTGGTGTCTATATCTAATGTTATTATTTTTAAAAATGATTTTTTATTGTTATTCTATTACAGCTGTCCTAATTTTTTCTCCTTTTGCTCTCTTCCACACATCCCACTGCCTGTCTCTACAGTCAATTCTCACACTGTTGTCCATGTCGAGAGTCAATCATACATGATCTTTGTTTCATCCCTTCCCCATCTTTCAACCATTAACCTCCTCCCCACTCCCTTCTGGTTACTTTCAGTCTCCTTTTCCTTAAGAATGTCCCCCAAACTATACAAGCTTTAGGCACCACAAAACCAGGATCTACTTTTGATTATCAGATATTTAAATGGAAATTAGTAGGAAAATACTGTTAGAGAAAACATTCTGGATTATATATATTCCATAAAACAAAGAAAACAAGGAAGAGAAGATGGCAACAGAGTAGAGAGCAGTGCTGATGGTTTTCTCGAGTACCAAAGCAGCTAGAGGACAGGATAGGGAGCGTAAGACATCTTCAGGACCCTAGGAATTGGAGCGGGCAGCATCTGGACACAGGGGAGCACAGCCTAGAGGCAGAGGAGGCCAGCAGAACAGTAGGTGAGGTGTTCCCGACCAACCAGCCAGCGGGCCGAGGTCAGCTCAGGACAGTGGCGGCTCTGCCCAGAGGGGCGCATTTGACTGAAGCCAGCTCCGGGCTCCTGGGTGACTGGAAGTCTCAACAGTGAAGTGCGGGCGGCGAGGGCAAACTCCGTAGGGAACGCAGAATTGAACTCCTGCAGGGGAGGGACTGTGTGAGAGACTCACTCCAGCAACAGGGAGAGGAAGCTCCTCCCGGGGCTAGAGGCAGAGGAGAAGAGTCCTTCAGGAAGCTGGAGCAGGGGAGTGGGGAAGTGCACCTGCAGGGGCAGCAAGAGGGCCAAAAACGGTGCTGCTGGGCCACCAGGGAAACAGCAGCTGGAGGCCCCTGCTGGGAGGGGGGCAGCCCTGCGCAACCACACGGGCCCCAGGCTCTGTGGAAACTCCAAAGGTCAAGCGGGAGAACAGGGAACTAATGGTGGGGGCAACTGAACCTGCATTGCCAGAGACAAAGGCCATACCGCCCACGCCTGGGAGGGGCTTATCACAGAGGCCGCATAAAGGGCTCCACAGAGAGCTGGTTGGCTTGGAGGAGTGGTGCCCGCCCCGGAAAGGTGGGACAGTGTAGGCGACCCCCCAGACAGTGTTGACAGACAGGGGCGGCCTCCTCCCAGAACTGCGGGGGTGGGGCCAGTCATCACAGGGACCATCGAAGTTGCGGGCTGCCCTGCAGGGGTGCTGGGTGCTCATCCTGGGCAGGAACCTCTGCCAGGAGTGGGAGGGGGCTCCCTACGGGCTCCAGAATACCAGCAGCCCTAACACCCAGCCAGGCTGCAGAAGGCCCAGCCTACCTGGGGGCAGACACTCAGAATCAGCCCTGAATGTGACAATCAGAGGCCCTGCCACACGCCAAGACTGGCTAGAATATACACTATAGACTGTAAAGTCCTGACCAAGAAAAAGAAGCAGCCTCAGGAAAGGGATTTCTGCTAATCTCAAGCACCTGAGTTATACCGAGAGCAATATGAACTATTAATCCCCAACATATCCTTTGCAAAAGTTACTTCTCACATATTCTTAATCCCCCCCATACCTCAATCCTCCTAAATACCCAAAACCCTCCCCCTACTCTCAAATTAAAGTCTACTCACTCTGTGGCTATAACGCATTCCCAGTCCTCAATCTAAGTATTACTCCCTTCCCCAGCTACCTAAACCCTTTATTCTTTTCTTCCTTCCCCCTTTTTTTTTTTTAATTTTTTTCTTTTCCTTTTCTTCCTGGTAAAGCCCACAGGTACTGGCTCCACCTGGACCAATCAGAAATCATAAAGGGGGAACAGACACCTAAAATCTTTTTTATTAATATCAATTTCTCTTTGTCTTGTGACTTTCTCCCACTTTTTTTTTCCTTTCTTTAGTTCTTTCTTTCTTTCTTTTTTTCTTTCTTTCTCCTTTCTTTTCTCCCTGATAAAACGCACTGGTCCTGGCTCCACCTGGACCAAACAGAGACCATAAAGGGTGAACAGACACCTAAACCTTTTCTTCATTAATATTGATTTCTCTTTCTCTTGTGACTTTCTCCCTTTTTTTCTTTCCTTTTTTCTCCTCTGCTAAAAGCCCTCAGGTCTAGGCTCCATCTGGACCAGTCAGGGATTATTAAGGGTGAACAGCCATCTAAACCCTTTCTTCTTATTATTATCATTTTTATTTCTTTTTTCCTTTTGCATTTTTGTTTGGTTTGGTTTGGTTTTTTGTTTTGGGGTTTTTGTTTGTTTCTTTGTTTTTGTTTTTGTTTCTGCTAAAAGCCCACAGGCCCGGAATACAACCAGACAGCCCAAATAAAGGACACATCAAGAACAGCAAGTGGAGAAAAGCTGGGAGACGGCAACATTGAACTCCACAAATCTCCTATCAAAGAAGGGTGCTCAACTAAGGCAAGGAAGCAAAGCAGGTTAACCCAAGGAAAGAACAAAAATAAATAAATAAATAAAAAGCAAGAACAGACACCCAAAATGGGGAAAAAAAGAATCAGTCCATCACCAAAAGGAAAGGAAGAATCCCCAGAAAGAACACAAAATGAAACAGAGGCACCTGGAATATCGGATAAGGAATTCAAAAGAATGATGATAGAGAAGCTCAGTGAGCTCAGCCACTTCAAAGAAAACTGTAAACTCCAGGAGAACTACAAAGAACTCCAGGGAAATTACAAAGAACTGCAGGGAAATTACAAAGAACTCCAGGGAAGTTACAAGGAACTTACTGAGAACTACAACAGCATCAAAAAGGACATGGAAACTATCAATAAGTGTCAGAAAGAAATGAAGAATACAATTTTTGAATTGAAGAATACAGTAGAAGGAATCAACAGTAGGCTAGAGGAAGCAGAGGACTGGATCAGCGAGTTGGAGGATAATGTAGACAAATACTCCAAGACAGTACACGAGAATAAAAAAGGCTGAACAAGACTAAAGAGGGGTTAAGAGAGCTGCAGGACAACATGAAACATAACAACATCCGTATCATAGGGATACCAGAAGGAGAAGAGAAACAAGGAATGGAAAACCTGTTCAAAAAAATCATGATAGAAAATTTCCCTAACATGATGCGTGAAAACATTAATCCAGTTCAGGAAGCACAGCAGGTCCCAATGAGGATCAACCAAAACAAACCAACACCAAGGCACATTATTATTAAAACGGCGAATTTCAAAGACAAAGAGAGAATCCTAAAAGCATCAAGAGAAAAAAGACAAATAACATACAAAGGGGCTCCAATAAGGCTATCAAATGATTATTCAACAGAAACAATTTAAGCCAGAAGGGAATGGCAAAAAGTATTTCAAGTCATGGTAAACAAAGGCCTGCAACCAAGAATACTCTACCCAGCAAGGCTCTCATTCAAGATAGAAGGAGAAATAAGGAGCTTCCCAGACAAAAAAAGACT